>APFE031468401.1:333925-350988 GCA_000404065.3 Pinus taeda | reverse complement strand
TTTCGCTCCCTGCCATTTGCCGGATCGAACTTTGGAGCGTTGCTCCCATCGCTCCCGGAGTGATTTTTATAGCCTGGGAGCGGTCGGGGAGCGATCGCTCTTGACTGCTCCCGAGCTATAAAAAACGCTCCTGAGCTATAAAAAACGCTCCCGACGGCCAAAAAATCGGTCGAAAAAAAGTTGCGCGTAAAAAAATCCGACGGAAAAAAGAAGAAGCCGTCGTTGGGATCCCAATCCGCGCTTCGGGCGGGAGCTCGTTCCTGGATTTATTTTTTATTTTTATTTATATGTATTTATTTTTATATTTATTTATTTTTTTTCGCTCCTGCCATTTGCCAGATGAATCGGGGCGTTGCTCCCTTGTTTCCCGGGAGCGATTTTTATAGCCCAGGAGTGGTCGCAGAGCGATTGCTCCTGACTGTTCCTGAGCTATAAAAAATGCTCCCGGCGGCCAAAAAATCGGGCGGAAAAAAAAGGCACGCAGAAAAAAAATAATTCCGACGGGAAAAAAAAAGCCGTCATTGGGAAAAAAAAGGGAGGGAAGGGAGGGAAGGGAGGAAAGGAGGGAATATAAATAAACCCTCCCTCCAATGAATTCATTATTTTAGAAATTGTGTGAGTGAGAGTGAGAGTGAGAGCAAGAGAGAGTAAGAGAGAGTGAGGAGCAAGTGAGAGTGGGATGAAGGAGCAAGGAGCAAAGAAAGAGCAAGCGCCAAGGAGCAAGGATCAAGGAGCAAGGAGAGATTGGAGGCTAAAGAGGTAGGCTCTATTCTAGCAATTTTTTTTTAATGTTCATTACTAAATAAATAAATAATTTTCTTTCTCCCATGGACCCATTCCCATTCCCATTCCCATTCCATTTTTTTGTAGATTCAAAACTTCAAATTTCAAATATCATGGTTATATTTCTTGGCATTTTCTTCTTTTTGGTGCCTTTTTTGGTTATTATGGTGTTGGAAAGTAGAAAAAGGAGGGTTGAAAATGAAGAAGGGGATGAAGAAGTGGGTCATAGTGGATTTGATGAAAACCCCGGAGAGGAGGAGCTGGAGGAGAGTGAACATGAGTCTCAAAAAAATAAACAAGACCAAACTCCATTGTGGAAATATGTTAATAGGTCTGAAGCAGGGAAAGGGGTGGAACCACTAAATTTCATTGCCCCCATTGCAACAATAAATTACACAGGTTCATACACCCGTGCCAGAAAGCATCTTTGTGGGAAAAGGCCATGGGATGCAGATAAACAAATAGGAATCAAAACTTGTACAGGTGTGTCAGCAACAGATAGAGCCAAATACATAAGGGAAGAGGAGGAAGCCCAATACAAATCTAAAAAATCAAAGGGTTTCTTTGAATTAATCTCACAATCACATGCACAAAGAACTCCTTCAGCATCTTCCCAAGGCAGTGGATATGGAGGCACAAGGTCACCAAGTTTAAGGCGTAGAAGCATATCAGATTTCCTTGATGAAGGGTGTAGGAATGATATGGATTCAAAAGTTTATAGGTTTCTCTATGCATGTGGGATACCATTCAATGTTCTTCGCTCACCTTATTGGCATGAAATGGTTACTACAATAAATGATGCCCCTAAAGGATACAAGAGCCCTGGGTATGACAAGGCTAGAACCATTGGACTTGATCACGAAAAAGCAAAAATATCACATTCTTTGAGTAGAATGACAAGTTCTTGGATTGACCATGGGGTGTCCATTATATCTGATGTATGGACAAATGTAAAAGGCAAGCCATTGATAAGTGTTCTTGCTGTGTCTATTAGTGATGCCATCTTTCTTTCAACATATGATTACTTAGACAAGTTCAAGACTGGCATCAACATTGCAGAACCATTACTTGAAACAATTGACCATATTGGGCCATACAATGTCATTGTTGATAATTTTTCTAATTGTAAGGCAATGACAACAATTATTGAGGATAAATACCCCAACATATTTCCTGGGATTGCTTTTAGGGGAATAAAGAAAAGGCCAGAACCTTACCAGCAAGCAAGAGATGAGCTCAAAACCTACCCTTCCCTCCCTTATCAATAAAGAAGGACAGGACCTTACCTTAACCTGAGCAGAGCTCTGCTATGCGGCCTATTCGGCGTAGTGCCTGGCCTCGTTTGGTGCTGCTGCACGCACGGTTTGGACCAACTGTGTTTGGTTCACACAATGAACCTTTTGATGCATGATATTGTTAAGAACAAAAATGAACAATACAAATGGATTGGTGATTTGTACAAGAGAGGCACATAAATGATAAAATTTATTACAAATCATAGCAATACCCATGGCCTTTTCCGCAGTCACTCAAGATTGGAGTTGTTGAAGATTGTGAGGACTAGATTTGGTAGCTATTACCTCACCTTCAGGCGCCTTTTGAAGGTAAGAGAGTCATTGGCTAGCATGGTATCAAGTCCACACTGGCAGGTATTAAAGGAAAGGGCTACAAATGCAGCAGACAGGCAAGGTTTTGAACAGGTGGAGGAGACCGCTCTTGATGGTATGTTTTGGGCACTTGTGAGGCAAGTATTGGATTTCACCAAGCCCGTTTATCACATGCTTCGGTTTGTAGATATAGATAAACCAGTGATTGGTGAGGTGTATGAGCAGATGGATACCATGTTGGGGCAAATAAAAGATATTGTTCATAAAAATGATCCCAACTTGTATAAACTGATTCACGATTGCGTGTGTATACAGTGGGATAAACTTAATGTTCCACTACATTGCTTGGCGTATTTCTTACGCCAAAATACTACTCTGCATCTTGGTTGGGCCAACCAGCACCAAGAGGTGGGGTTAGGGTCAAACCCCATATAGATGAAGAGGTATCTACAGGATATTTACAAGCATTAGACAAGTTGATACCTGACAGGGAGGAATGTGCTAGTCTGTGTCTTGAATTAGGAAGATACTTCAGTTGCACTGGTTTGTTTGGTACCTTTCATGCAACGGAAGATAGAGACAGATTTGATGCTCTCACATGGTGGGAAGCATATGGCAGCCAAGGACTTTTGCCAAAATTGGCAAAAAGAAGTTCTCTCACAGGTTGTAAATACTTCTTCTGCAGAGAGGTGTTGGAGCACCTACAACTTCATACATAATGTGAAAAGAAACAGACAATGAAAACTGGGCAGAAAGCTTGGTTTATGTGAACTACAGCTTGAGGTTGTTGAGTCATTTCTGTGATTGGGCTTATGAGGATTCAACATATAAAATTTGGGACAACCACCCAGAGGATGATAATTTGGAGGATGGCACTATGCATCTTGAAGAACTGGAAGCGGAACTTATGAGAGAGGAAGATGAAGCAACAACCATGCCACGTCCACCATCCAGTAACAGTGCTCGAGTTCCGAGTCTTGTTCCTTTGCTGTAGCTGCCTCCATCTACACCCTCATGTGGAGGGCATGTGCCTTCTGGTTCTGGTCATTGGTCTGTGTGGGAGGAGACTCCTAGAAGACCACCACGACTTGCTCATACATCAGACACTTCTCGTGGCAAGGGCCACATGAAGTAGTAGATAATAGATTTATAGTTTACTTGTCTTTTCTAGTTTCTATTAGTTTCATAACTGTTGACTCTTTCATATTTATTATGATATTTTTTGTAAACAATATATGACAATTTAAGTTTGAAGTTTGAAGTTGGCAATTATAACTCATTGGTAATGATTATGAATTGTGAATATGATGCTTTGTGAAAGTTGTTTCATTTCATTTCATTTTATAACATTTCATTTCATGTTAGATATTATTTCTTGTAATGGTTAAACTTAGCTTACAAGTACAACTTTGGTGATCAATGATGGTAAATGTTATATATTGATTTTTTAATTTGAAAGCTTGAAGTTGAAACTTTAAGATTGATGAATCATGCTTCACGAGACTCAATATGTTGTATGTTACTAACTTGTGGACGCGGTTGATGAAGATTATAACTTCTAGATGATTGTTGTTATATGGTTCAATGATCAATCTATGTTTTTTTTTTTTTTGTTATATCTGATTCACGATTCTACATGTTTTTGTTGACATATATGTATCAAAATATAAAAAATATATATTATATAGGATTCGCTCCCAAACCGGGAGCTTTTGAAAATGTCGCTCCCGCACCCGTTTTTGCTCCCGCTCCTCGCTTTCGCTCCCACTCCTCACTTTCGCTCCCGCTCCCAAGTAACACTGGGTCTAACTAAAAGCAAGAGGCACCTAGGATCTCAGTGTTAACAATGATATTTCTACGCTTCACTTTAGGTTGGCTCTTCTGATGCAATGGGGGATTCCTTAGATCAAATCAATAATCTGCCCTATCAATACAAATCTGAAAATCATTTTAGTGTTTGGTACTTTGAATGATGTTCTTTGGAACAAACGATGAGAAGACAAGAAAGACTAAGTGCTTGGTCCTTTGGGCAAATGGAATCATAGATTTACTTGATGAATAAGTTCATATCGCAAATGAGAAATGAGCAGGTTATGTTATACATGAATAGCTCGGAAGGTACTTTTAGTCTCTTGTCTTGACTAAAAGAATCTTGATATGCCTCGTTAAGAGCTTGCATTTGACATGTAGAGTGTGTAAGTGAGTTGCATGCATGTTGATGTGTTGCGTGTGACATGCATGAAATATGCATGTAAGGCAAGCTAAATTTATGACTTGTACTTGAGTTTGAGTAGAGAAAGCTAAAGATAGGATAGTTAACTAAAGTAAAGTCACTTATCTTTAGATAACTTGACGAGCTAATATTGGCTGTCAATCTTAGCTTAGGAAAGTTATACATTGAGCCTAAGTGTTGAGGCTAAGACATAATAGTAACACACGATTGAGAGAGGCTTCTAAGTGTGTGTGTGCTGGGTCCAAGAGAGCGTAGTGAGGCGGGTGATCAGTATTGTATTTTCTCAGTTGGAGCCTGGGCCATTATCCCTATTATGGGAGCCCATGTAAGTTCTGTGATTAATTTATTAATGAAGAAATGTTGATTGGGTATACATCTGTTTATATGTGTGTGGTTCAAATTGAGTATTATTTTTTGCTTCCGCTATCTTTTTATGAGTTAGAATCTCGCCGTGTATTATGTGTGTGGTTCAGATCGAGTATTTTTTGCTTCCGCTATCTTTTTATGAGTTAGGAATCTGGCCGTGTATTCATTCTTCTTATTAATTTGTTGGGAACTGATTATCAGGTGCTGGGTTTGGGAAAGTCTAAAACACATTTTCCATTCGTTCCACAAGTCAAGGTTTAGTTGTGATCCGAACAACTACAAAACTATTATGGTAGGCCATACTTTCTCTAATTTGACACCACGGTTTTACATTAGTGGTTTTTTGACAAGCTAGAGAGATGACATCTTAGAGCAAGAGGAAAAGTAGGCTTCCACCCTGGATACCGAATGATTAATCACATTTTCACACTTTGAGCCATTATTGAGGAGGTTTGTAATCGCTCTTCCAAATTCTATTGCTGCTTTATAGACTTCCACAAAGCATTTTACATTGTACCCAGGGAAGCATTGTTCCAGAGGCTTCGTGACATTGGTATATTTGTGACCCTTCTAGTAACGATCATGAGATTGTACAAGTCAACCTTGGGTCACCTCAAGTTGGTGCATGGCATTTCTGAATTCATTCAGAGTACCATTGGGGTAAAACAGGGGTGCCCTCTCTCGCTAACCCTCTTCGGAATATATATTGATGAGTTGGAACCTTTTCTCCATGAGCACATCCAGGGGGCGATGGTTTCCTTCTGCATGAGTTATCGATCTTTGTGCTCCTTTTTGCCGATGACTTGATCTTGTTGGCTTCTACTCTAAAGGGCTTGTAGAGACAAATTGATGCCCTGGCTAGCTTTTGTGACCTTTGATAGTTGACAATCAACCTTGGTAAAACTAAGGTTATGATCTTCAATGCTTTGACACTGTACCTAGGGAAACATTGTTCCAGAGCCTTTGTGACATTGGCATATTTGCGACCCTTCAAGTAGCCATCATGAGATTGTGATTCAGTCTTGTGTCACCTTAGGTTGGCGCATGGCCTTTCTGACTTCATTTAGAGTACTGTCAGGTAAAATAGGGGTGCCCCCTCTCACCGACGCTTTTTGGAATTTATATTGACGAGTTGGAACCCCTTCCTCCATGAGCACATCCAAGGGGGTGATGGTTGCCTTCTACATGAGTTATTGATCTTCTTGCTCCTTTTTGCTGATGACTTGATCTTGTTGGCTTCTACTCCAGAGGGCCTGCAGAGACAGATTGATGCCCTAACCAACTTTTGTGACCTTTGATAACTGATGGTCAACCTTTGTAAAACGAAGGTTATGATATTCTATGCTTTGAAGAAAGCTCTTACGAACAAACATTTCTACTATCTGGGGGAAGAGATTGAGATCACCACATCATACCTCTACTTTAGAGTGCAGTTCATGGGACCTCGTTTTGGTATGTGACAGGCCCTCTGGCCTCGAGTCAGCAAAGGGTATGGTTCCTCGGCCCTCATAGAGAGACAATGTTTCCAGAGTCAGTTTCAGGACATCTTGTCCGAACTCTACCTCTACGGATTTGAGCTATGGGGTTCGAGCTTGGTACAAACAGATTAGACCTAGATGGAGTGAGTCCAGAGCTTACTTCTCAGGCGCATCATTCGATGCTAGCGTATAGTCCCGCATCCCATTATTTAGGCAGAGTTTGTTGTCCACCCCTTCCGCCTCGAGGTCATATTTCACTTGGTTTCCTTCACAGAATTAGATCTTTCAGAGTCAAGTACTGGGAGAGATCGGTATGCCTACCTTGCACATTGTGCCTCAAAGACTGTTAGACTTTTTAGAACTAGCACCCAGTATTTGGTTCCTAACAAGTAATAAGCGAAACGAATACACAAACAAATTCCTAACTCTTAAAAATATATTAGAAGCAAAAAATAATATTTGATCTGAACCACACACACATAAACATATTTTTTCCCAATCAACAGTTCTTCATTAATTACTTAATCACGAAACTTACTTGGGCTCCCGTATCAGGGATAATGGCCCAGTTGAGAAAATACAATACTGATCACTAGCCTTACTGCATTCTCTCGGATCCAACACACACTCACTGAGAAACCTATCTTAATCTTGTGATAATGTTATGTGTCTTGGCACCTCACATTAGGCTCAATATATAACTTTCCTAGGCTAAGATTGACCACCAAAATTAGCTAGTCAAGTTAATTGAAGAAAAGTGACTTTACTTGAGTTAACGATCCTATCTTTAGCTCTCTCTACTTAAACTCAAGTACAAGTTAGAAATTTAGCTTTCCTTATATCTGCATCACCTCAACATGCGTGCAACTCACTTGCACACTCTACATGTCGAATGCAAGCTCCTAATGGCACAAATCAAAGTCCTTCTAGCTAAGACACAAGACTACAATTACCTTATGAGCTACAAAGCTCAACACTCCCTCTTAGCCAGGGAGGTACTTTTGGAAAAACCTCCTCCACTTGAGTCTGTCTCCAAGCCATCTCAGTATCTGTAGCTTCTCCCTCTGACACTGAAGCCGGTCCTGCTACCTGATCTGAAGCTTGAGCTTATGCCTTGTCAAATCCAACCATATGCTCCGGGGATCCTACTCCTGAGCATCCATCATTGCCATATCATACCAGCTGAGGGTCCTAGCTGTACCTGAAGAATCACTCTTCCTCACCACCTGCTCCTTCTTGGCAACTGACAGTCTTGTATACAAGATCCTCTCGGATATACCCACAGGTTGTCCCAACAACCTGTATGACTGCCCTTGTTTGATGCCAAGCAGTACAACTGCATCCAAGGTTGCTCCCTCTGAATATAGAAGCACTTGTCCATCTTATAACAAAACTCTATATCCAACATCTTCCAAGACTGATACTGAGAGCACGTGTGCCATCAATGCTAGAATAAACAACATCCCTGTCACCTCTAGAAATCCTCCTAACTCTAGCTGGAATTTGACACATCCAACCCGATTCACTGTATGCTTGGTGCTAGCTCCACTAAACACACTGCAGTCTAAGCCGGTGTCTAAAACACTACAGAACGTTGACCTCATCCCTATCATGTGAGTGAATGCTCTGCTGTCCACTAGCCATAGTCCATGGTCCTCACACACAACAATATTGCTGTCAGAAACTTAGGCAACTAGAGAAAATTCCTTCTCAAATTTCTTCATAAAGCCATCAATTTGAGTTGATGTTGATGTAACCATCTGATCCTCCTCCTTGTGTGGACACTAACTCGCATAGTGACCATTCTTGTGACATGCAAAGCACTTCACTTTGCTCATGTCTTTCACGAAAGCACATCCCCCACTTCCCTTTACTTTACCTTTTCCCTTTCTAGTAAGAGCAAAATTCTCCTTATCATCCTTACCATCATGTTGGCATGCAGTTTTGGAATGTCTCCTTGTCTCCTCCTTTACGAATTCATCCCACAATCTATCCTAGCTAGGTATATTTTCTCGTGTGACGATGCCATCAACAAAGGCATCCCACTTTGGAGGAAAGCTACTAAAGGTTGTTTTTACCAACTCTTCCCTATCTATAGTTTCCTTCACTGCTTCCAAATCATCTCTCATATGAGTGATCCTGGTTAGGTATGATGCAAATGTTTTAGTTTCAGACATCTTGGCATGTCTTAATTTCTCCTTTAGCACCATCTTCCTATTTTGATTTGTACTCTGGTACATCTTGGTTAAGGATGCCCACATCACATAGGCATACTTCTTCCCCATCACATGAGGTATAACCTGGTATCTAATGGAATCTAGGATTATTCTCTTGGCCTTCACGTTTATCTTATTAATCGTAGCCAACTGCCTAGGATCTGCAGGAATTGGGACTGCCTTCTCCACGATGTCCCACAACTTGTACTCCTCAAATAATAGAACAATCTGCTCCTTCCATGGGCTAAAATTTCCTGCCTCGTCTAACCTGCCCTTGTAATGTAGCCCAGTAGCCATTTCTTGTCGAGTTGACCAACAATTAATTTTCTCACTTTGCATGCTACCCAGGCCTATTGCCCGCTCCTTGAAATTGCTGCGTAGACACTATAGGAGTATAGCAACGATTTTTTTTAATTCATTCTTGCCGTTGCCAGTTGCTCTGGTGGCTGAATAACGGTTGGCTGTCGACCGTTATTTGGCTGGTTGCCTTTCTCTCGACCACAACTCCTCACGACTTAATCTTAGCTGATGTACCTGCTTAACGACCGTGCCAATTGTCTCCACAACGTTCCTGTGCGATAAAATTTCCCAATCCACCGTCGATTCTGCACTGGTCTCCTATGCGTGTCGTCTTCTTGGTCCACTGCTCGATTGTGCTCGACCGCTACCCTTTCAACCTGGCACCGCTCTCTTAAGCGGTGCTCAATTTGCAGGCCGTTGCTGGTTTGTGTCCTGCTTCCTCTGCACGTCCAGAAACTATGCTGCCAGTGTTTCCTCAGCTTATTCCCAAGCTTCAACTTGCACATGACAGTGGTTGTCTAGGTTTCTTGATGGCTGTTGGTCTGTGTCTTGCTGCCTTTGCACATCAACTTTGATGTGGATTAACCGATCCCATCGATCTGTTGTCATGGTTTTCTTTGTTCGTGGCCCGTGGGCCCTCCCCTGGCCCAATCTTCTCTGTCATGGCCTAATTTGTTTCCTTGTCTTGGTTGACTTCTGTGGTTGGCCTGTTTCATTCCTGTCTTGCCCAAGCCTGCTCGTGTCATTTTTTGGCTGGCCACCGTTGCTCCGTTGTCTTGTTTTTTTTTGTTCGTGGCCCGTCGACCCTCCCTTGGCCCGATCTGTTTCCTTGTCTTGGCTAACTTCTGCGGTTGGCCTGTTTCATTCTTGTCTTGCCCAAGCTTGCTTGTGTAATTATTTGGTTGGCCGTCGCTACTATGTTTTCCCGAGGACGCGTCCCTTGAACCCTGCTTGATCTAGTGTGGAGCCTGTTTTTGTGACCAGTCTTTGCGTCCCCTCCCATGTTGTGCCGGCCGATCGGTTGCCCGATTGTCATTCACCAAGCCCCTTTTTTATTTATTTTTTTAAATGGACCTTTTGCTTTTCATGTCCTTTTTTTTGAATCGTATATTTTTTGACTAAAAAAAAATTCTGTAAAAAACAAATTCTCTCGGCCCTAAAAATAGTTCCATTCATATGCTCCTAGCCAACCTCTTTCTAGTGATCCAATACGAACTCGTCTTCCTGCGATTTTGAGATCGATTCAGAGTTTCGTCTCTGATACCATGTTAGACTTTTTAGAACCTAGTACCTAGTGTTTGGTTCCAAACATTTAATAAGCCGAACAAATACACGTCTAGTTTCCTAACTCAAAAATATATTGGAAACAAAAAATAATACTCGATCTGAATCACACATACATAAACAAATTTTTGCCCAATCAATAGTTCTTCATTAATAACTTAATCACAAAACTTACTTGGTCTCTTGTACTAGGGATAATGGCTCAACTGAGAAAATACAACACTGATTTCCAGCCTCACCGCATTCTCTCGGACCCAACACATGCTCACTGAGAAGCCTCTCTCAATCTTGTGCTGATGTTATGTGTCTTAGCACCTCACATTATGCTCAATTTATAAATTTCTTAGGCTAAGATTGACGACCAAAATTAGCTTGTCAAGTTAACTAAAGATAAGTGACTTAGTTAACTATCTTATATTTAACTTTCTCTACTTTAACTCAAGTACAAGTCATAAATTTAGCTTGACTTACATGCACATCACATCAACATGTGTGCAACTCACTTGCACACTCTACATGTCAAATGCAAGCTCCTAATGAAGCAAATCATGGTCCTTCTAGTCAAGACACAAGACTAGAAGTACCTTATGAGCTACAAAGCTCAACATAGGCCCTCGCTGCAACTCCCTTAGGTAGAGCATGTGGTTGGTTCTGTTAACCACACGTGTCCACTGTTCCAAGAAGTAGAATACCTGTCAGAGGGATAATTTTTTTCAAAGTCATTATCATGATGAAGCTTCTAGTATGTGAATGTAATTCTAAATTTTGCTATTATTGTAAAAATGATTCTAGTATGACTATGAAGTAATGTAACAACACCTAGGTAAACTTATGATTCTTCTCAAAGGGTTTCACTCTAGGGCGTTTTTTAACCTCACCAAATTATCTATGTTTGTAAACACAGATAATTGGTAGCGTATTTCTCCCAGATATATCCCAAAGCTAGGGTGGAACTCATTGACAAGGTCTTAGGTGAGTCCTAGTGTTATCAAGTGTAGGTATTTTTATCATACTTGATCATGTGTCTTGTGTCGCAGAATTTGGTTGGGTCTTAAGGGGTTTGTCTATTTGTAAATTTCCCCTTCTAAGGGTTGAATATTGTAAAATATTGATTTAAAAAATGTGTCCAGGAAATATTTTTGGTGAATGGTTCCTCATAATTAGAACACCATTACCAAAACATTTTTTTTAGACCCACCTTTAGGGTGGAAATTGTGTAATTCCCCTCTAGAGCCTTTTAATTATTTTTTTGGCAAAAATAAAAGAAAATAATTAGCTAGAAAATTAATTAAATTGTATCAAATTAATTTGAGAGAAATTAAATTCTCTCCAAGTGGAAAATTATCAAAAGTCCTTAAAAAATTCATGGGTCTAGAAGAAATTAATTTTATGAGGTCCTCCATCAGAGGAAAAGTCAAAATTTCAAGAAAAATTCAACCTTTGGACCATGGTGGTTGAGTCAAGGATCATTTTTCAAGGAGAAAAGATTGGAAAAAATATTTTTTGGATGGGGGTCAAGGCCTTCATCAACAAATTCGAATTTTTTCTAGATCAAGGGACAAGATTTAATTTTGGCATGGATCAAGTAGCAACAATCCATTATTCTCCAGGATCAAGTCAAACTAGCCGTTACTTTCCACTTGGAGGGGTTTGATCCTCTCATTATCTATATAAGAAGGCTATTGAGCTCCTCATTCGATGATGTACTCATCAGAAAATCATTCGATGTACTTAGCTAAGCTCTGCTGTAATTTCTACATTAATAAAAAGTCTTTGGGGTTTCAATTCAAGGTGTTTTCTCGCTTGATGATTCATGATATGTGTTGAATTAACTTTAATTCTCTAATTGTTTTAACTGAATATTATTGTTCCATAGCTAGTGGTTGGATTATCTATTAGCACAGGTATCTTGCTTTAGGTACTGGGTTAGAGTAAGCACATTGAACCTAGCAAATCGAGCATGTATCTCTAGATCTCTAGACTTCTTGTGTGAATCGAGCCCCTCTGGAACTAATAATCTATCTTATGTGTAGAGATCTTTAGATATTCAGCCCTTGGGTATGACCCATGTACATGGACTTCAAGGTGATTTCATTTTGTTTAGACCCTGAGCTTATCTAATGCTTTATGGTGCAGGGTTTTGATTAGTACATTACAATAAAAATTATTTCTATTAATTACTTTCAAAGTCTACTTGTGCAAATTGTGAAAATTCGAGAATCCACCCGAATCACTAATGCAACACATTGATATTACTTCTCCGACTTGTTAATCGATGCAAACTATTTATTGTGTTCTATTGTAAATATGAAAATAAAGAGAATTGTAGCCTTCACAACTTCAAATAATATGCAGAAACAAGAATCTAAGAAAGAAAGAAATAACACACACAAGTGACATCGTTGTTTTTGGACCAATGTCCTCGGAAAACCCCAATGTGGGAAAACTGGTGTACAGTTGAGGGTTTGTATTATTAAGCAGTAATTTTTGAGTACAATTCTTCGGATTCCCAAACTGACAATCCTATACAAAGATCTAACTGGGCAAAAAGACAGTGAGATGATCTCACCCTATCACTGGAAAATCCGGCATTGATCTGTGCTGGAGATGAGCCTCTGCACAATACTGTGTCACTGTTACTGGGACTGCTGGCTGGAAACTTTGGCCCTCTGTCCTCCCGGTCTCACACCTCGGCTCCGGCACTTGATCTTGACTGTTCCTCAGCAGAATTTCAGACTTCCTCTGAAGCTATGCTCTGCCACAACGTAGCTCTGCATGGCCCTGCGTCAGCCTCTCTAGACGTCTCTTTGTCTTGTACTCTCCGGATCAGGGAAACTTCCTCTCAAAACTATCCCTGTCCCTCATTGCAAGAAATCACCTCGATTACTTCTCCGACAACTGCTTTGTTGCTCTCTTCAGAAATTGATCTCTTGATCTCTCACTCGATGTGTCTTCCAGATGCCCATCAAGCCTCTTCTTATAATACTCTCCTTGATCAATCAACGGCCCAGATTAGATTCTAATCTGGGGCTCAGATCATTTTGGCTTGATCCTCGTCTTCTTCTCGAAGTTTCACCCCCAGATTAATAAATACCTCTTAATTATTTTAATTTCCTAAGTTTAGACTTGGGCACCCATTAAAAATAATTAATTATTTTAATAAAACTGTCTCTGCGTGGAATTTCCCAAAACGATTTCTGGGTATTATGGAATACATGTGTCCTAGCCTCCCTGCAAGTTTTGAGGCTTAGAGCACATTCGATGCTACCAAAAATCAACACTCCCTCTTAGTGAGGAATGTGCTCTAGTAATGCAACCTCTGGAAACATCACCTTGACTCTGTAACATCTCCCTCAACGTTGCTGATGTATGACATCACTGCCCATCAACTATTGCGCAAATGATGCATTTGTGCTATTGCTGGCCTTGCCACTGCCAACATTGCATCTACACTGCAACCCTTGCAAATGCTACATCGGTGCTGCTGCTGGCCTTGCCACTACCAACACTGCCTCTGCACTGCAACCCTGTCCAATTGCTACTGCTGCTACAACAACAATGGAAAAGCATCCAAAATATTGAACATGTGTTTAGCATGATGCATTTGTTGCTGGAGTTCTGACTGCTGCTAGTCTCTGCGCTGGCCCTCCAAAGCCTCTGCGTTGCTGCTGACTCTGCACCATGCCAATTGCACTGCTGCCAACTCTGCTCTGCACTACTCAGTCTTTGGCGCTCCTAGCCACAACTGCTGTCACTCTGGCACTCCTCTGCACCAACTGACACTTGTCCATCCTGCTACTTCTGATATGGGCTTCCGTAGCAAGATATTGATCCAAGAGGTGGACTCCTCAAGGATCCTACCCATATGCGGTTCTTTCGAACTACAGTACTAGATCACCCCACCTCTCCTCTAGAGGTATCTAGGCAACCATGGCAAACTCCTCTTCCTCGATCTTTGCGGTTGCAGCCTGCATATCATGTTTCTCGTCCTTGTCCTTCTTCTTGAGAGGACACTGCGCAACGTAGTGACCAAATTCACTACACCGGAAACATTTGATCTTTGAGACATCTTTCTTCTTCTTCCTGCTGCCCCTTTGATGCAAGGGCTGAATTCTCTTCCACTTCCTTGGGCTTCACCCCACTGTTGCTGCTGCCATCAAGCTTGCACTTGACTAAGTCTCACCTCATCTCTTCCTGTTGAAGAGTGGCCCACATTCCCTCCCAATCCGACAATCTCTCTCTGCCCAGGATACTTTGGACAAATACTTGCCATTCTTCTGAGACTGAATTCAGCGCCAGCCTCACCATTTCTGTGGGTTGAGGTGTTGATATTACAACTGCCAACTGATCTTAGACTTCCTGAAGCTTTGATAGGAACGGATCAATGCATTCCGCTTTCTCTATCCTTTCTGATCTTAGCTTCTCCTCCAAGTACATCTTCCGCTGCTCAGAAGATCCTTGATATAGTGTAGCCAAGGCATTCCACATCTCTTTGGCCGTCCCTTTGCCAATGATGTGACATACAACATGATCCCTCACTCCATCAAAGATCAATCACTTGGCCTTCACCATCTCATCCTTGTACTTCTTGAGTTGATTTGCATCAGCAGGTACAATTACCACACTATCGACATACATCCTGAGATCATGCTCATCTAGAAGGCATGAGATCCTTCCAGATCACATAGTTGGATGCTCCATCCAACCGATCTTGATCTCTCAGCCCGTTAGCTGCCATCTCTGCCAACAAAATGTTGAATTGCCTCCTCTCTCCTCTACGCTATTGTTGGGCTGGCCTACGCACTCCCTGCTGGAGTTAGTAGCTCTGCTCCTCTCTACTGCTGCTCAACAAATGAGAAATCGAATTCCCTGGCTAGGAATTCTCTGAGGAAGAAATTCTCTCAAATAGTGTTTCCTTGCCTCTTCTGATGTTTTTCTACCCGAACAATTGCTGCAGAAAACTGTGTCTCACCTGAAGGCTTCTCAGCGCTAGATCTACTGCTGCGTTACTCTCTTTGCCGCTCACAAATCTTGATCAAGAAATCTTATCTCTTTTTCGACTCACTCAGAGAGAGATCTTCCTTGAGAATCTTGCCCTCTTGGCCTGGACTACGCAATCTCTCTGGGGATTCGATCTGTTGCTTACGCAACACTTCGATCTCCCTCCTTCTCTTCATTGCTGGGCTTTTATGGTCTCCTCCCTTGCTTCACTTGCGCTCTGATACCATGTGAAAATTTGAGAATCTACCCGAATCACTACTGCAGCAAATTGATATTACTTCTCCTACTTGTTAATCGATGCAAGTTATTTACTGTGTTTTACTGTAAATATCGAAGTAAATACAACTACAGCCTTCACAACTTTAAATAACATGCGGAAACAAGAATCTGAGCAAGAAAGAAATAACACACACAAGTGACAACGTTGTTTTTGGACCAATGTCCCCGGAAAAACCCATTGTGGGAAAACCAATGCACCAGCGAAGGGTTTGTATTATTAAGCAATAATTTATGAGTACAATTCTTTGGATGCCCATACTGGCAATCCTATACAGAGATCTAACTAGGCAAAAAGATAGCGAGATGATCTCACCTTGTCACTGGAAAATCCGGCACTGATTTGCACTGGAGATGAGCCTCTGCGCTGTACTGCATCACTGTTACTGGGACTACGTTGCACCTCCTCTGATCCTCTGCTAGCTGGAAACTTTGGCCTTCTGTCCTCCCGATCTCACACCCTGGCTCTGGCACTTGATCTTGACTATTCCTCAATAGAATTTTAGACTTCCTCTGAAGATCTGCACTACCACAACGTAGCTCTGCATGGCTCTGCGTCAGCCTCTTTGGACGTCTCTCTACCTTGTACTCTCCGGATTAGGAAAACTTCCTCTCGAAACTATCCTTGCCCCTCACTGCAAGAAATCTCCTCGATCACTTCTCCGGCAACTGCTGTGCTGCTCTCTTCAGAAATCAATCTCTTGATCTCTCACTCGACGTGTCTTCCAAATGCCCATCAAGCCTCTTCGTATAATCCTCTCGTTGATCAATCAATGGCCCATATTAGATTCTAATTAGTGGCTCAAATCATTTTGGCTTGATCCTCGTCTTCTTCTAGAGGTTTCACCCCCAGATTAATTAATACCCCTTAATTATTTTAATTTCCTAACTAATACCCCTTAAATTTAGGTATGTTCTATACTTAGAGCAATTTATTTCAATTTACACAGTTAGCTCAATATCTTTTCCAGATTAGCAATCACATCAGCATTAAAGTAAACTGCAGATAGAACATAAACATAAATCGCAGAAGACAAGCCAAGACAAGAGGACACAAGATGTGGCGTTAGCTAGGGACAAACCCCAATGTGGGGAAACCCTTGATCAGTTCTTCTTATATGTTCATCAATAGTTCAATAGAGAGAGAGAGAGAGTACGTTTACAACATAAGTCAACACTTTGACTTATCTAGATAAGAGCATAGATCATCTCTGAGAAGATGATACATGAGATCAGTTGAAGACATGCTGTTTCAACTGATTCTCCAAGGTGACTCCTTCACCTATCGTTGTGCTGCATTTCATCATCATGCTGCACTTCACCGTGTTGCACCCATCATCACTATGCTGCATCTCATCACGCTTCATTAATCATAACTGTACCCATCACTGTATTGCATTATGTGTCATTGCTGCACCATGTTGCCATACTGACCTATGTGTTGGCTGCATCTTGTTTGCTTGTTGTCCCTAGCTTGCTTGTTGTCCCTAGCATGCTTGTTGTCCTTAGCATGCTTGCT
>APFE031468401.1:308564-326056 GCA_000404065.3 Pinus taeda | reverse complement strand
AATGTTGAGCACAAGTGGGGTTTATTTGGTTGCTGGCCGACCTTGACGAATTGTCCCATAACACAAATAAATTCATATCTCCATGAATGCTTATCGGAACTGGATGATCTTTAGATCAATCCTACACCTCTTAATGAGAGGGATCCAAGAAAAATATCAGCTTCCATTAATAAGATGACCCACATGGAGTTTGGCCCTAGTTTCCAATTTTAACATCCCGGTCTCACAACCCGGCTCTGGCACTTGATCTTGACTGTTCCTCAATAGAATTTCAGACTTCCTCTGAAGCTCTACGTTGCCACAACGTAGCTCTGCATGGCCTGCGTCAGCCTCTCTGGACGTCTCTCTGCCTTGTACTCTCCGGATTAGGAAAACTTCCTCCCGAAACTATCCCTGCCCCTCACTGCGAGAAATCTCCTCGATCAGTTCTCCGACAACTGTTGTGCTGCTCTCTTCAGAAATCGATCTCTTGATCTCTCACTCGACGTGTCTTCCAAATGCCCATCAAGCCTCTTCTTATAATCCTCTCGTTGATCAATCTATGGCCCAGATTAGATTCTAATCAGTGGCTCAGATCATTTTGGCTTCTTCTAAAGGTTTCACCCCCAGATTAATTAATACCCACTAATTATTTTAATTTCCTAAGTTTAGACTTAGGCACCCATTAAAAATAATTAATTACTTTAATAAAACTGGCTCCCGGTGGAATTTACCAAAACGATTTCTGGGTATTATGGAATACATGTGTCCTATCCTCCCTACAAATTTTGAGGCTCAGAGCACATCTGATGCTACCAAAAATCAACACAAATAAGGTTATATATGCTAATTAAAGCTTGTAATTTTATTTGTGAAAATTTGTAAATATATACTAACCCTTGTATATATCTGACAATTTTTGAATATATCTAACATGGGTTGTATAGATCTAGTATGTGTCTGAAGTCTCTTTACAGGTGAAAACCCCATTGATTTGGAGGAGAAGCAAGTTTATTTGAAGATTCAAATTTTTTCCACCAGGATATAAGGGTTTCATGGGTTTTTTTTTCCCTTTATGGGCAGCATTTAGATTTGGGCAAGGATTTCGTGGAGCTTCAAAGCGTATAGGCCCTTATTGGGTCCCGTTCTACAAAACCCACATCTTCAATCTTGGACGTAGAGGCTAGAAGTAAAGGCCGCAAGCTTTCAAGGGCTACACAAGTCCTTTGGTAAGGGTATCAAGAAAGAAAATTATTTAAAATTTATTTAACCCCTTTCCAACCACATTTTCACCATTAAATCTTGTAGATCTAGTACTCTTGCATGCATAATTCATCATTTTATCAAGTGCATAAGGTTGTCTTCTCTATTGTGATCATATCACTTGTCTTCTTGTCATTTTGGCAAGGCACATTTGGTTGGAATTCTAACGTTGGTGGTTGCAGATCAAGACGTCCATCCAGGAGCCCTAAAACTCAATAGATCAAGGCTTATAACCTTGTATTTTTCTACCGATTTGCCATACTTTATTTTAAGGAAGGACACAGGTCTAATAGGGTCTCTACGACTCTTATTTTTGGATTACCAGGCTAAATCTTGTGTTTGTAGACTTGCGTTCTTTTGCAAGGGTTTTAAAGTGGTTTATCACTAGTAGCTTGTCATTTTGATCTATAGAAGCCTTGAATTTCTTGTTTGTGGGCTAATTATTTGTTTTGCTGGCTTGAGATCCATTTGGAGGAGGTTTTGTGGGCTTGGAATTCATTGTATACATCAATCTAGTCTTCTAGCCTTGGCTGCAAGGCCTAAAGACCCTTTTCACCTTAGCTGCAAGCCCTAAAAGCTTCATAAGCCTAGCTGCTAGCAATTGGAGGCCTCATTCATGGTTGCAAGTAGCCCAGGGATAACATTTTTGGGATTGCAGGTGTTTGGAAGGGTTTACATCACTTGTTTGGGGTCCAAAAACAGCTTTTGAGAGTTTAAACTTGATATACTAGTCATCTTGGCTTGGTTGCAGACCTAAAAGGCCTCTGTAGCCCTAACCGTGAGGGCTTGAAGGTCTGATCTTTTTCATTTCTGAAACTAACACTTGTGGTTGCAGGTCTAGCGTTTGAGTTTGGAGGAGTTTCATTGCATATTTCAACTACTCTTGGGTCCCTAATTTGGTGTATCAATCACTGGAGGAAGTTCACAAGGTTTTGGGACCTTGTTCCTTTCCCATCTTGGATTTTTTTTGATTGTCATAACACAATCAAATCTGAAGCAAAGTATTCAGTGACCTAATCACTCTAAAACCAACAATGATAAGCCTGAAAACATCAATAAGTAACATATAACAATTGCAAGTGTTTTGGTGATCTTTTTATGCATCTTTGGGTGGCTAATCTTGACTGTTGGAGGACTGATTACTTTGTTGCAGAGGTCCGATCTAGCATAACAGTCACATCACATAGCGTCTTTGCCTAGGATTTAGCCTTTAAGTTGGTTATTGAACTTTGATAAGGTTGCTGGCAGCTTGTAAGGAATTTGAGAAATTGATCTTATCATTAAGTGGACTGACACATATCGGTAAATAAGTTACAACAATCTAATCTCTTGTTGACGGTGGCATATTTGAGGTATTTGGCAATCATTGAATATTGGCATTAGTCTCTCTCTCTTGTCTTGTCAAGGATAACCTTAATAACTCTCTCTCTCTCTTCTCCCATTGCTAGTCTCTAATTGAATGAGTTTCTCTCCTTTGCAAAATTGCATTGCATGGTCGAAATCCTTTTTGTTGCATGTCATTTACTTGTCTCACTGTTAGCAATCTCATCTTATTTCTTGTAGTTGTGCTCTTGCAATCTTGTAGACTTCTCTTCTTCTAATTTGCAAATCTAACAATTGAAAGAGAATTCCTCATAAGCATACATAAGTGATAAGGAGATATTGCTATCATTAAATGACATTAAGGTGCTTCTCTAATTGGTTCTTGTGATCTTGATTGATAAGTGATATTTGACATTGGTTATAAGTGATCTTATCTTGCTGTCATTTGAGCACTTTTCTCATTATTATAGATCTCACTGAAGCATCTCTAATTGGCTCATTTCTTGCATCCTCATTCTAGAGTAGAATTGCATAATTAAAATTTACCTCCAAGATAAGCTTGGTTGATAGAAAGATAGAGCCACCTTCTTCACTCAATTTGAGAAGTTAGAACCCCATTCACGGTTAACACAGATGACCTTGCAGTTCTCTTCTGGGCAATCCCTTGTAGGAACGAAGACACTTGGGTGGTTAGAGGTCCTAGGGAGGTATCATTAATGAGACCGTAGCCTCCTTCCCCAACACTTCTCTCTACAACCTTGTTTGTGGATAACTTCAAAACAATTGAGGAGAAGGCTTCACCTAGAATAGGCATTTAACTAAAAATTAACCAAGATCTTGCATTTCACATTTAGATTAGGTTTTGCATATCATCCTTGCAACATTTGTCTATTTGGAAATTTGACACATTGATCTTTGTTGTGCAAGTATTTCTCAATTCGAAGGCATTGGTTCCCAGTAATATATCTCAATAATCTAATTTGTTGCACTTAATAATTTCACTTGCCAAATAATCCAAATCACGTTGCTAGGATATTCATTTGTATCTCCTAAACTTGTTGATTTTCAACAGGTTCATCATCCTTTTGCCTTCAGGGACTACCGCCCTTAGCCCGCCTTAGGAGATACCTTAAACAGAGTGAGCAGGGATCAGAGTGACAACCCTTGCTTTGAGCGTTGTCACATTGGGTGTACAGTTTGAGTGACAATAGGTTCTAAGATGTATCTCGGCTTCTCCAATCACTGACCATCTCTCCAGAGCGTCTCCCCCCTTTTAGATTCTTCCTTGATGCTCCGAGCCATTTCCTACCGCTTAGTCAGATGTTGAATCTATCCATCAAAGAGGATATCTAGAGATTGTACATTCAGGCCACTTAGACTTCACCTCCGACGATCCTAGGCCTGAAGATGTCCTACCTTGAGCACTTTTTGGAGTTGCAGGATGGTATCATTGTCCGCCCCCATACACGTATGTGAAAATTCTTGAATCTAACACATCAGAAACCCCTACTGCAATTATTGGTTTACAATCTCCTACTTGTTCTTCACATTAACAAGTTATTTAATTGCATAAACATCGAAGTAAACACTATTGCAACCTTCACAAATATATAGATCACGCACTGAAATAAACTGAGACAATAACACAAGGGACACTGTTATTTTTGGACAATTGTCCCTGGAAAAACCCAATTCGGGAAAACTAGTGCAACATATAGAGGGTTTATATTATTAAGCAGATTTTGTGAATACAACTAGGGTGCCGGAAATGGCTCACCCAACAGAGAATATCCTTGGTAGTAGTACCTCTATCTAGAGACCGATATTCCGGCAAATCAGCAAGCAGATAATCAAACCCCACAGCTACTTTGGGTGTTCCCTATGCTGGACAGTGAAAGCTGCTCCAAGAACTGCTTTGGAATTGTGTCACTCCTCTAGGCGTCGCGTCACCCTCTCCCGGCTTAGAATCTGCTGATTTGCACCTAGTCTGCCCCACATAATCTCCCCAGCGCTGCCTCTGAGGCATAGCATTAGCCTTTACGGCTTCTGCGTCACCTGCGTCAGCCTTTTGTGTCCTCTGTGTCAACTCTTCGGCCTCTGCGTTAGCTCGTCTAGGGCCTCCACTGTCCCTCCCGGCACTGCGCTGCCTCTCTGCTATGTATTCGTCAACCTCGGATGAAAATCCCTTGCTGAACTGCCCCTCACTGCAACTCCGATCACTAACTCGATTTCCTTAGCAAACCTCGGCCCATAAAATTGAATTCTTTGATCACTTGGTGTATTTCCAACTGACTTTCAAGCCTCCTCTTATACTTTTCCTGTTGAGTCTTCAATGGCCGAGATTAAGTCCCTAATCAACGACTAAGATTAGAACTAGCTTGATCCTCACCCATATTTTATTAATACACATTAATATTTTTATTTTCCTAAGTTTAGACTTAGGAACCCATTAAAAATATTAATTATTTTAAGAACTCCTCATCCGAGTGGAATTTCTCCAAACAATTTTTGGGTCTTTGGGATCTCATGTGCCTTAGCCTCTCCACCAATTTTCAAGGCTAGAGCTCATCGGATGCTACCCAAAATCAACACTCCCTCTTAGCGAGGAATGTGCTCTAGCAATGCTTCACCATAGAAGCATCACATTGATCCTCCGCATCGGTCCTCTGTGCTGTTGCTTGGCCTGTTGCCCCACATCCACTGCACTGCTGCCCATGACACTACCATTGCCACTGCTACATCTGTACCACAGCTCCCTCTCAACATGCTGCATCATGGTGCCCATAGCACTACCACTGCTAACTGCTGCACTACAACTCAGTTACCGAGAAGTAAGTAATTGACTTCACCGAAACACTGACATCCTGGTCAGTCTGGAAGCCTGGTGATGCTGAAGCTACCTCTGCTGCTATCTTGTGCTCCCTTTGTTGCCACTGCATTGCTGCAACCTCTTCTGTGCCTCTCGCACTGCTGCAACCTCCACTTGCGCTGCTATAGACTTCTGCACTCTAGCACTACCTTGCCGCTCCATCACAGCTTGCTCCACCTGACACCTATCATCATGCTATTGTCTTTAAGGGCTCCCGTAGCCATATGTGATCCAAGAGTTTGGGCACCTCAAGGATCCTTCCCGTCCTTTTGTAGTCCTCTCGACTATAGCTCCAAGTCTCCCGCCTCTTCTCTAGAGGCGCATGAGCACTCATGGCACAATCGTCATCATCCTGGACATCCTTCTCTGCCTTTGCTGGAGCAGCCTTTGAGTCGGAAGCCTCCCCCTTGCCTTTCTTCCTGGGGCACTGAGAGGCATAATGTCCTAGCTCCCCACAGTTGAAGCACTTGACCTTAGAGATGTCTTTCTTCTTCCTCTTTTGTAGCCCCTGCTGTCCCGCTGATGCGAGAGCTGCATCCTCCTCCTCCTCTGTCTTGATTCGAACTCCCTTACCACTACTCCCCGCCTTGGTCAATCTCTTGAGCTGTTCTTGTCAAAAAGCTGCCCACATCTCCTCCCAACTGGGGAGAGTTGCTCTACCCAAAATGCTTCGGACAAACGTCTCCCACTCCTTAGAGATTACATTCAGGGCAGTCCTGACCACGAAGTCTGAATCCGGTGTAGACCCCACGAAAGTAAGTTGGTTGCGAATCCCTTACAACCTGAGAAGGAAGGGATCTATCTCCTCTCCTTTCTGCATCTGATATTGTCTCAACTGATTTTTTAATAGCATCTTCCGTTGCACAGAAGAGCCTGATACAAGGTGGTTAGGGTTTCCCACATCTTCCTTGCTGTGTTCTTCTCAGCAATGTGTGGTACGACATGATCTTTGACCACGTCTAGGATCATGCACTTGGCTTTAGCATGGGCCTCCTCGTATTTTTTCAATGGATCAACGTCGACCGATTCAGCATCAACTTTCAAGGCATAGTCCTTGATGCGATGTTTATCCAAGATTGCTAGGATCCTGGCCTTCCAAATGACAAAATTGGAAGCCCCGTCCAATCTGTCCTGATCCCTCAACCCATTCATTGCCATCTCTGCTCCTCTTCTCTAGACTTCCTCCAAGTCCCGATTTCCCTCTCGGAAATCCTTCAGCCAACCGTCAAATCACTCCTCTCCAATCCTCCTTTGCCGCTGCAACCCAGATCTAGATTTCTTGGCTAGAAATCTGTCGAGGTAGTGCTTCCCTCTACCTTGGTTCAGTCTCCTTAGAGACTGTTCTGCATTGTCCCACCAGTTCCTCAAATCAAAATCTGCACAGCTCCCTTAGCCCTGATAACTCGAAGAATTTGAGCCCTTTAGGCTTTGCACAATCACTGCATGGACTGAATCTGCTCCTCTCGGCCAACTGCGTCAATCCTTCTTGGCTCAGAAAGATGACGCGGCTCTGCGTGAGCCTGATCTGCCTTCCTCTGCCTCTGCGCTGGCCCTTCTCCTAGCTCAGAGTGCTAACGCAAGCACTGCGTGAGCCTCTGCATCCTTCCTCTTGCCTCTTCAACTCTAGAATAACGCTATCCCTCGGGACAGTTGCTTCTCTGCTATAAATTCTCAGATTTTCTCTCTTGGCATCCTCAGTCACCTATGATTTGCAATCGCTCTGATACCATGTGAAAATTCCTGAATCTAACACATTAGAAACCCCTATTGCAATTACTGGTTTACAATCTCCTACTTGTTCTTTACGTTAACAAGTTATTTAATTGCATAAATATCGAAGTAAGCACTATTGCAGTCTTCACAAATATACAGATCATGCACTGAAATAAACTAAGACAATAACACAAGGGACATCGTTATTTTTGGACAATTGTCCCTGGAAAAACCCAATTCAGGAAAACCGGTGCAACATATAGAGGGTTTGTATTATTAAGCAGATTTTGTGAATACAACTAGGGTGCTAGAAATGGCTCACCCAACAAATAATATCCTTGGCAGTAGTACCTCTATTCGGAGACAGATATTTCGGCAAATCAGCAAGCGGATGATCAAACCCCACATCGACTCAGGCTGTTCCCTATGCTGGACAACGAAAGTTGCTCCAAGCACTGGTCTGGAACTGCGTCACTCCTCCAAGAGCCGCGTCACCCTCTCCCCGCTCAGAATTTGTTGATTTTCTCCCAGTCCGCCCCATAGAATCTCCCCAACGCTGCCTCTGAGGCCCAGCGTCAGCCTCTACGACGTCTGCATCACCTGCGTCAGCCTTCGGCGTCCTCCGCGTCAGCTTTTCGGCCTCTGCGTCAACCCTTCTAGGGCCTGCACTGTCTCTCCCGACACTACGCTGCCTCTTTGCTATGTATTCTTCAGCCTCTGATCACTAACTCGATTTCCTCAGCAAACCTCGCCCTAGAAAATCGAATTCTTTGATCACTCGGTGTATTTCCAACTAACCCTCAGGCCTCCTCTTATACTTTTTCTGTTGAGTCTTCAACGACTGAGATTAAGTCCCTAATCAATGGCTAAGACTAGAATTGCTTGATCCTCGTCACTTAGAACTTTCTCACCCATATTTTATTAATACACATTAATATTTTTATTTTCTTAAGTTTAGACTTAGGAACCCATTAAAAATATTAATTATTTTAAGAACTCCTCATTCGGGTGGAATTTCTCCAAACGATTTCTGGGTCTTGGAGATCTCATGTGCCTTAGCCTCTCCACCAATTTTCAAGGCTAGATCTAATCCGATGCTACCCAAAATCAACAATGTAGACATTGGATGCACTCACTCATGATCCCCTTAGGACAACTCTGAGTTGGTTCTCATCGACTTTGAGTGGTGACTGACCACCATATACCATGATCTAATAGGATCTGCAAGATGTGTCACCTATAGGAGCCAGAGACAGAGCAACACCTTATTTTTAGGTGCCCCCTATATTATGAGATTAGAGGACACTTCTATAACCTCTATAGAGATTCAGGTGGCTCCCTCTCTACCTTTTTCCGATACCCAAATTAGAGATGCTTATCCCTCTTCATCAGGGAGATATTCAGACACAAATCTCTAGCCCTACATACGTTGCATTGCGTGCGAATGACCTGGATGATCACATCATACTTTCAGGTTGATCTGACTGATTGAAATAATAAACAACGAGTTGAGTTCTAGAGTACTTCAGATAGTAGAGTAGTGAAACTTCAAGTCTCCCCTAGAGGAAGCTGACCAATATCCTTGAGACCGGTTTGGAGATCGAAATGCGCATCAGTCTATGCATGTCTATAGCACTAGAGGGATCAGTTCTTGGTGGATCCAGAGCAAGGTGCTCCCTGTGACAGATTCCTTCCCAACTGCAGCAGAGCAGCCAAAGTCTTATCCAAATCTTTTTTCTTTTGGTCTAAGATGTTAGGAGTATACTTCGCTCCCTTCTCCCCATGATCGTACAACTAGATTCCTAGATAGCTCTAGAGGAATAAGATAGTGAGCCAGCGCCTCGGTCGCCCTCATTGTCAGTTATTAGACTTGGGCATTCTTGACATCATGGACCTCATGTTCAACTCTCTCTCTCCATGGGTTCTTCACCATGTCGCTGATATGGTTTTATACATGTTCATGTTCATGAGGTTGTCCTATTGTTTGTATTTTTCATTACTTCATTTTGGATATATTTTTTTTGTATTAGATTTAACTTTGCTAAGAGTTGCATTTGCACTCCCACATTGTACTCTTACCGGATGTATCCTTTAATCCCATTGACCTACTTTTGTGGTCATTCATTGGGTATTAATAAAATTATCTTATCTTATCATATCTATTGCAATCTCACTTGTCAACACTTCCCACATAGTTATTCTTGGGATCTAGAGAATACATCTTACTAGTTAAATTCCGACAGGACGTTGCTCTTGCATAGGAAGACGATAAAACTTGTGTTAATTAGATACTTACAGATTCATACTAGTTGTATTGATGTTATTTCATGTTGAGTGTCTTTGTTTACCTCTTCTTCAATGAGAATTATAATAATTGTCAGTGTTCTTTACATGGTACACAATTTATTGTGCTTGATTTCGTGTTTCAAATCACAACAACATTGATCCATTGACAACCCAGATTTATTAGGCATTGAGAGGGATTAAAAAAAGCTAGGTGGACACATCTTGGCTTTTAAAGATTCGGGGTTTAGATGGGTCTTGTTACTACCCAAATTGTATATGCATGATAAAGCCCCAATCCACGATGCACAATTTGATGAGAACCTTTTAGGAAAGGTTACCCACTGCCACATCAACAACATGTCCTCTAACTTTAGGTTGGCTCTCCTTCGACTCAAGGGGGGCTTCCCTACTAGGATCAATAAGGCTTAATCAAATGAACACAAGATGATGTCGATAATAGCCTTAGTAAAGAAGATTTTTTTTTTGGAGTTTTAGGGCTTTTTGAAATAAGTGGAGTGATATGAAGGTCAATTCCAATATCCTACTAGAGTTGTGGTATCAAGAGGAATCAAGTGGCAAGTTGAGATCAAGAAGAAAACCTCTTAGGTTGGTTATTCGATGCTTTTGGATTAGCACAAGAGGTTAGAAACCTAGAAGCTAAACTAACCCCTTGGCTAATCAAAGAAAATCATGAAATCATGGCCCCACTAGAGGGAATCTCTCTAAGGGGAATACCACAAGATCGAAAATGTCATGAAATAAAATCAAAACCTTTGCTAAGGAACTTGAGATCTTGGCCTAACAAAGAGGGTTAAAATATACCCCAAACCAACATAGGAGAGCATGTGAGATTAACCTCTAGACATTTTCCTTTTGAGTGATGAAGTTTCCCTTCAAATGGATCAACCTTAGTAGCCTTTTGGTATTCTTGAGTAATCACAATGATGCCTTTAATGATATAGAAGAAATAAACAAGAAAGAACAACTTTTAAGTTGAAAACATTCACCACATAGATAAGCCCATAACATAAAAAATGCTCCAATAAAGATATTTTCATTAAGCTCCAAGGAGAGGAGAGTTCTCACAATCCAACCATTAGCGCAAATGAGGAGCTCTCTTCTATTTATAGATTGAGATATAACTTCCTTTACAATAGAATATAATTATTTGATTTAATTCCTTAGATTTGGCTTAAGTAAACTAAATCTAATTAACTCCTAAAATCAAGTAAACTAACACACCATTAAAATAAAGTGTTCAAGCCACATGTATAATGAAATGATGAGGAAACACTCCATAAAAGGGTGCTTGATCCTTCAAAAATGGTGAATGATGGTCCATGGTAGCACACCTAGCCTATAAAGGTTCCAAAGCTTGTCGAAGATGGTCCGCGCCCTCCATGGTTTAAGCTGCAACATATGATGAAGCAACGACCATGTCAAAATCTGCTCAATGTTTATCTCCAAGGCTTTGACATTCCCCTTCTTTGATGCAATGTCCTCATTTGAATTTGATTTAACTATCTTTGGATGGACGTCACCTTTGAAACATCTCCACTGAATACTCAAAGTATGGTCCAATGCCTCCAAATGATACCTCAAAACAAGGTCCATGCCCATACCTTTGGTTAAAAGGTCTTCATAAAGCATGGGGATGACCAGTTAAGTCATGAACAAGCCATAGTCACACCGAACAGCTAGATTGACGCCCAAACAATGTTGGAAATACTGAGAGGGTGGGTGAATCAATATTTCTTACAAATGTTAATTAGCCAGTTAAGATTTTCTTTGATTATCAGCACAATATACCAGAACACAAAAATAATAGAAAAAATTATTTTATTAATAAAGAAAGTGAGGACTCCAATCCTCTTTTATCCAATCTATACAACAAGACCTCCAACTTCTTCAAGCCTCCAACCTTGAATGAGGACTCCAATCTTCAAATATCAATCCAGGCTCCAACCTGGTCTTTCACAAGGCTCCAACCTTGTATGAGGACTCCAATCCTCACAATCTAATTTAGGCTCCAGCCTTTCCAAAGTACTTTCTTCAATGTATCTTAAAGGTGTTCCAAGATCTCTTCAATCGTTGCTCCAAAGACACTTCTTCACACTTTCAGGTCTAGTCAAATCTCTGCCTCAAACGACACTTCTTCACTCTCCAAGAGCTCGTCAAGGATCTACCCAATTTTTTTTTTCTTTATTTTTTCAAGATCTGCTTCAACAAAGACATGCAAACGCTGCTTTAACAAATGCTACAAGTGTTGAAAAGTGTAACTAGGTTCAGTCTTCATAATGACATGTAAATATAATATTATGTAATGAGATGTAAATAAGAAAAAATACTATATTGACTTGCTTCATGGGTTTCATGAGCAAGGGATTTTGTTTTTGAGTCAAGACTTCCATTGAGAGTCTTTAGGATTTATTTGTCATCTAGTCATAAAATGTTAGAGTCATTGTCATGTAAATGAAGTCATGTTACACTTTGTAAAAGGTCATCTTGTCTATGTAAAAGTATCCTCCAAGAACTTATCACCTAACCTTTTCAAGTCGGCCTACAAACGATGAGGAATCTGCTAGATCAAGTTGGCCTAACGCCAACTGTCAAGTCGGCCTAACTCTAGCCGTCAAGTCGGCCTAAAGGTCAAGTGAAGAAGTGTATAAATAGCCCAACTCGGCCTCATTTGGAGACATACAATTCGGACAAGAAATTTGATCTAATCTCATCAAGAAAAGTGTGAAGAGAAGGCAGAAGAAAGGTATAAAGAGAGGTCTAAAAGGAGTTGAAAAAAGGAGCAGCAAAAGTGAAGTGCGAAGATTCTTCTGGGAGATTTTCTTCTGGAATAGTGAATTTTCTTTTGGGAAGTGCGAAGTTAGGGCAGTGCAATTTCTTTTGGGCAGTGCGAAGTTAGGGCAGTAAAGTTTCTTCTGGGCAACAAGAAAGGATTCTTATGGGAAGGTCGAGATTCTCTAGGGAAATTGTGAAGAAGCAGTAAAAGATTTAGAGACCGAGTTTCTCTAGAAGAAGCCGAGAAGGAGCAGTTCTAGATCAAGAAGAAAGGTGAAGGAAGGAAGAGGCAGAGCATTAATGTTGGTGATAAGGTTCTTGAGAGGATACTAGAGTCAAGGGTTTGTGTCATGGTCTTGGTACTTATCAATTGAAGATCTAGAAGAAGAATTTTGATTGGGTTTTCCTCTCAAGAGGTGAGAGGTTTTGGCCCTGGCTGGAGAAGCCTACATACTGTGTCACTTGTCTTTTGATTATGCATTTTGGTAATTGTCTTGATGAAAGAACACATTGATAAGCTAACAAAGAAAAGACTATAAGATAAAGAAGAAAAAGTGCATCACAAGCAATTATCAAGCAGAGAAATTGTTAACTTTGAATACCCTAGATTTCTCAACATGGTATCAGAGCTTAGGTGCTGAAGACAAGAAGGGGTAGTCAAAAGCACGCTGACACACAAGAATCAATATTCAAAGAAGGCATCAAAGAAAGTCGAAGGTTATCAACAAGATCAAGATCTACATCCTAAAACCCTAGATCAAAAAATGAAGCAGGAAGAAATATCGAAACCCAAGAAACACTTCAGATATCATCACATCATCAAAGGAAGTGGAAGCTCTTCAAATATAAGGAAGATTGAATCAAAAATCAATCCTCTCTCTATTGAAGCAGAGATCTCATAGAAGGCAGTCCTCCCTCATCAAAAGATTTGAAGTAAGAAGCGACAAGTTCATCATCAAGTTGAAGATTTGATCTTCACAAATAAAGTCCCTCTTATTATAATACAATCTCGTAAAAATGACTTCATGTTTTAAGGAAGACCAAAAGCTGGTTGGGATATCAAACTTCCTTGTTTGGAAAAGAAGGATAAACATTGTCCTCAAAGTAAATGAAGTCATTAATCATGTCCATGGGAAGGTCTCCAAGCCATCCGAAGAACAAACATTGTCGAATACATGGAAAGTGATCTCAAGGCTTAAAAGATTCTCAAGGAGTCCATCAAAGATTCACTCATTTCATATGTAGCCAAGCTAGAGACATCTAAAGAAATATATGATAAGCTGGGGGAACTTTTCTCTAGAAGCACGATAGAAAAGATCTTATCACTTAGGTCTGATCTTCATAAATTGAAGGTGTCAAAGGATAAAGGGATATCGTCATGTCTCTCTAAGGCATCTCAAATAAAGGGTCAATTGAAGGACCTAGGAGAGATAGTATCTGATAACGAAATAATCTTCATTATTCTAAATGCATTAACTGATGAACAAGGTAACCTCATTTCCACTAGGGAGGAGGAAGCCATCCCATTCATCAGGTTATGGTCTCTCTGCAAGGCAGAGAAAGACAGGGAAAAGAATGTAAGTGACGAAATATCAGATGGAAGGGGACAAACAGTGTCAAGACTAAAGGAAAAATTTGGAAAGTTTAGTAATCCAAAGAAGAAAAAGAAGAGCATGGCTAAAGAAAGATGTTATGGTTGTAATAATTTTGGGCACTATAGAAAGAATTGTCCTAATCACAAGAGGGATAGGGAAGGAGACTATTCTATTGATGAAGTGAAAGAACCAAAGACAAAGAAGCATAAGAAGGAAGAAGCGAGAAGATGACTGAGTTGATCTTCTTCATTAGAAGGTTCTTTTCACTCATAAGTTATAGATAGGAAGCAATGTAAATGAAGATAGGATGCATGAAGATAGAAAGAGGCATCGTGATAGAAACATTAGAAGAGCTCATGACATGGAATGCATAAAGTATGTCTGGTACAAATTACAAAGAATAGGAAGCTCTTAAGGAAACCTCATTAATACTTATAGAAGCAGAGGTCATCATCAACTAGAACCATCATAGAAGAAAACATCTGTAGGATGAGGATATGAAACATCCTCGAGTTTCTCTGATCAACAATGAAGAAAGGAAGCAAAGGTTTTCATCAAGAATTTCAACCCGTGGGATATAAGGAATGATGGTATGATGACATAACAGGAAAGCAGGTCTGAAGGATAAAATCCTTTCGAATGAAGCTGCTACAGGAAGTCTGAATGACCGAAAGAAAGATGAGGTATGTATGCTCACATAGATTATTATGAAAGTCATGTCATATGGTTGCAGATAATATGGATCACTATTTCCATCTCGGGAAATATGATCAAGAGAAGAAAGTATCTCCTCCTTTGAAAGATTGCAACAAAGCATAAGTCACACTAGATGAAATCAACATAATATGATATGAATCATGTGGAAGCTTACAATCAAGGAACTATGATTGGAAGCTCTTGAGAATGAAGTGAGAAAAGATAGGAAGAGATCATGTTAATATAGAACGAAGGTGGAAGGCATTCAACATCCAAAGTCCAAGAAGATTTGACTAGAAGATCTCCTGGAAGGATGTGAAGACTTTGATGAAAGTCTGAAAAAGATAGAGACCCTTGACAATGAATATTTGTGGGAGATGAGTCAATCTGCATGCAGGATGTTGATACTTACAGGAAGATGTCCTGGTGAAAGATCATCACAAAGGTAATTTTGAGTTGAAGTGTTCATTGATTATTTTTGAACTAACATCTGGTTGGGCTTTTGGAGGAATGTCGAAGGGAAGATTAGTAAATAACTTCCAAGCAGATCATATAGATGGATGTAATGTCCTTCCAAAATATGGCATGAAAGCATAATGACATGAAGCAAAACAAGATGGAGGATCTAATGTATCACTTTCTGATGAGTTGAGGACATGATTGACTTACGGATAAAAATTGATGGATGATATGTGCCCTATATAGAAGTTCTCAAAGATGAAGACTCCTTGACGAAGAAGAAATTCATGACATCGAAAAAAGGAGTTCTTCAAGTAGCTGATTGTTTCAGGATCTCCACATAAGGAGTTGCGATAGGTCCCTGGTTAAGAGGGAGCCTGAGAAGAAGTTTCTTACTTGGAAGAAACTTGGAAATTCCTAAGTTGGAAGCTTAGGTACATTCCTTTGTGATAGGAATGAGTACATTCCTTTAATGGAATAAAACCTCCTGGTATAAAAAGGAGTGATAGACATGTTCTAATCTTCACTTGGGAAGACAGAATGGAAGATTGTGTAATCATTTGGCATCCAATGCTCTTAGGGGATGAGATGGGGCATCCCATGAAAGAGTAGTTGTGGAGGACTGATATTCTTTTGGGACTGGGGAGTCCAAGAAAAGAATAGTCCTTATGGAGCATATCCTAAGTGAACCCGAGTGGGGTATGTTCCTAGAGAGACAATGATGAGTATGTCTATAAATCATTGGTCTCGCTAGCATTTTGCTCTGATCTTGTGGAGAGATAGAGCTGTTAGTCAAGGCCTTGCTATATAACAATGTTGGTTGGTACGATGCTTTACAAATGAATTACAAATCCGAATTCTTCTTATGAGAGATTCTTCAGATTAAGAAAGTCCAAGTACCATTATGAATACTTCCCTAGTTAAGAAGGAGGGTTGAAAAGTGTAAATAGGTTCGGTCTTCATAATGACATGTAAATATGATTTTATGTAATGAGATGTAAATAAGAAAAATTAATGGGTTTCATGAGCAAAGGATGTTGTTTTCGAGTCAAGACTCTCATTGAGAGTCTTTAGAATTTATTTGTCATCTAGTCATAAAATGTTAGAGTCGTTGTCATGTAAATGAAGTCATGTTACACTTTGTAAAAGGTCATCTTTTCTATGTAAAAGTATCCTCCAAGAACTTGTCACCTAACCTCTTCAAGTGAACCTACAAACGATGAGGAATCTACTAGATCAAGTCGGCCTAAAGGTCAAGTGAAGAAGTGTATAAATAGCCCAACTTGGCCTCATTTGGAGACATACAATTCGGACAAGCAATTCAATCTAATCTCATCTAGAAAAGTGCGAGGAGAAGGCAAAAGAAAGGTACGAAGAGGGGTCTAAAAGGAGTGTGAAAAAGGAGCAGCAAAAGTGAAGTGCGAAGATTCTTCTGGAATAACAAAGTTTCTTCTGGGCGGTGCGAAGTTAGGGCAGGGAAATTTCTTCTGGGTAGTGCGAAGTTAGGGTAGTAAAGTTTCTTCTGGGGCAGCAAGAAATGATTCTTCTGGGAAGGTCGAAGTAAAGACCTAGAGACCGAGATTCTCTAGGAAAATTGTGAAGAAGCAGTGAAAGATATAGAGATTGAGTTTCTCTACAAGAAGCCGAGAAGGAGCAATTCTAGATCAAGAAGAAAGTGTTGATTTGGGGTAGCATCGAATGTGCTCTAGCTATGAAAATTGGTGGAGAGGCTAAAGCACATGAGATCTCCAAGTCCTAGAAATGGTTTGGACAGATTGTACCTGGTTTGGGAGATATTAAAATAATCAATATTTTTAATGGAGTTCCTAAGTCTAAACTTAGGAAAAATAAAATATTAATGGGTATTAATATAAAACTGGGTTAGAAGGTTCCAAAAGTAATTGATCAAGCCAAATCTAATCTTAGCTGTTGATTAGAGATTTAATCTCGGCTGTTGAAGGACTAATGAGAAAAGTATAAGAGGAGGCTTGAGGGTCAGTTGGAAGATACACCAGAGTGATCAGCCATTTGATTTGCTAGAGCGGGGTTGCTAAGCAAAGTCAAATCAGTGATCAACAACGAGGGGCAGTGAGTACTGGGTAGAGAGGCTGAGATAGTGCCGAGAGACCAATGCAAAGGCAGAGAGCGAGAAACAGCAGCCAGAGCAGGCTACGTAGAGCCCAACAGAGACAACGCAGAGGCCAGAGGGACTACGTCATCCACGCAGAGGGCAACTGGAGTGATGTAGAGGGTCCCAGAGTCTACGTAGTGCCTCGGAGGGCTGGCGTAGAGGGGTTTGAGGCTGATGCGGAGGCCAACAGGGCCAACACAGTGCTTCAGAGTTGTTGGAGAGGGTTTTGTGGGACAAGTTTTCTGAATACCTGTAACGACCTATTTATATATATCATTATTACTAATCATATTTATATATACTTACTATATCTCTCATTCCTTCTTCTCATTGCTATACATTTGATTTGCTTTAATTTTATTAATAATAAATTTTTTATTTTTAT
>APFE031468401.1:243283-301809 GCA_000404065.3 Pinus taeda | reverse complement strand
TTAGATGCATCAACCATCTAGAATCTAGATTCTTCTCCTCTTGTCTAGCCTTTGCCTCTACCTCGATTGTCTAGGGATATTAATCAACATTGCCCAATTTTGATCAAACTACCTAATTCAAGACTTAAAATATGGTAGAAAAAGCTTAACATGCTTGATCGATGATTTTGACTTGATTGAAAGGTTTTTTTGCTAAGGGCGTGCTGCGTGACAAAGGAGTTCAACAATTAACACCACCAACACTAGGGTACATATAGGGCTTGGTGCTCTTGATTAAATGATAATCACATACCTTCATACTTGATATAATCTAATGAAATGCCACAATCCCATTGATCCTGAATTCCTGAAAATTGTTAAGTCTGCTGAAATTTGAATAGGATATGAAATTCTATTTTCTCCATATGAAGTCCAATGAGGCTGGAACCACTGTCAAACATCTTGAGTCATTTCATGGTAATGTTAAAAATTTAAGTAAAAGGATGAAAATGAAAAATAAAGGAGAATGTCACTTTTACTTAAGAATTTAACATTACCATGAGGGAGCATCTGCTATATTTATATTTTTTTTTGCCTTCATTCGTCACCCTAACCCAAGGTGGACCCACCCCCAACAAGCAAACTCACCTAAAATTAAAAATAAAAATTGAAAAAAAAAACGATTTTCTAAACGCTTTTCCGGAAGCTTTTCTGGAAGCGTACGCTTCCTCCTCCGAAGTGCCACGCTTCCGACGCCTGAAGCGCCGTACAAAGCGCGCTTCGGCGCTTCCGAATTTCGGAAGCGCGCTTTCGGCCAAGCTTCTTAGGCGCTTCCGTACGGGACGCGCTTCGGGGCTTGGAACCGTGGGGGGGGGGCGCGCTTCGTGCAACATTGACCCAACCTCTTGGATTATACCTTGCTACGGGAGCCCCAAAGAGGAGTAGCAGGACTGGCGGATGTCGGTAGAGATGGATGCAGTTGAGGTGGCGGAGAGTGCTACAGTGTAGGAGTCCCTGGGCAACGCGAGGCTAGCAGGCTGCAACAATGCAAGAGGCACGAGAGTGTTGCAACAGTGTAGGATGGCACAGAGAGGTGTGCAATGGTGCGAGATGTAGGGAGTTGTTGCAGCATCGCAAAGGTCAGTAGAGGGAGCACTTCTTAGCGGCAGAGAGAGCTTCAACATCAGGAGTGTTTCTAGCCTGACAGGGATGTTAGATGTTGGGTGGATCAGTTACTTACTTCTCAGTAACCGAGTTGCAGTGCAGTAGCACGATGTAACATGATGAGAGGGGGATGCAGTGCAGATGTAGTGTTGGGAGGATGGACCAACAACAACACGGATGTGGAGGGAGCTGCCGTACGGATACAGCAGTGGTAGTGGCAGGGCCATGGGCAGTAGTACAGGTTGCAGTAGTGCAGAGGATGTTGGACGGGGAGGCCTAGCATCAGTACAGGTACCGGTGCCGGATAATCAGTGTGATGCTCGGTGAGGAGTATTACTAGAGCACAGTCCTTGCTAAGAGGGAGTGTTGATTTGGGGTAGCATCAGATGTGCTCTAGCCATGAAAATTGGTGGAGAGGCTAAAGCACATGAGATCTCCAAGACCCAGAAATGGTTTGAACAGATTGTACCTGGTTTGGGAGATATTAAAATAATTAATATTTTTAATGGAGCTCCTAAGTCTAAACTTATAAACATATTAATGGGTATTAATATAAAACTGGGTTAGAAGGTTCCAAAAGTCATGGATCAAGCCAAATCTAATCTTCGCTGTTGATTAGAGATTTAATCTTGTCTGTTGAAGGACCAACGAGAAAAGTATAAGAGGAGGCTTGAGGGTCAGTTGGAAGATACACCAGAGTGATTAGTCATTCGATTTGCTAGAGCGGGGTTGCTAAGCAAAGTCAAATCAGTGATTAACAGTAAGGGGCAGTGAGTACTGGGCAGAGAGGTAGAGATAGTGTCGAGAGACTAGTGCAGAGGAAGAGAGCGAGAAGCAGCAGCCAGAGCAACCATGCAAAGCCCAACAAAGACAACGCAGAGGCCAGACGGACTGCGTCATCCATGTAGAAGGAAGCTGTAGTGACGCAGAGGGTCATAGAGGCTGTGCAGTGCCTCAGAGGGCTGACACAGAGGGGTTTGAGGCTGATGTAGAGGCCAACGGGGCTAGCGCAGTGCTTCAGAGTCGCTGGAGAGGGTTTCGTGGGACATGTTTTCTGAATACCTATTTCCGAATAGAGAGGTATTACTGCCGGTTGTTTTTCTCTGTCGGGTGAGTCAGTTTGGCACCTAGTTGTACTCAAGGAAATATTGCATAATAATAAACCCTTAGAATAGCTGCACTGGTTTTCCCGCATTGGGATTTTCCGAGGAAATTTGTCCAAAAATAACGGTGTCACTTGTGTATTTGTTTTCTTTCAGCTGATGATGTGCAGATGTTGTCACTGTATTGTGTTTATTTCGGTATTTAAATGTTTTAAATAACTTGTTCAAAATTTACAAGTAGAAGAAATAAACCAGCAAAATACAGATTAATTTTCTAACAGATAGACTTAGAAAATTCAACAGAAAGACGAAGGAAGAAAGAGGTAGAGCATTAAGGTTGGTGACAAGGTTCTTGAGAAGATACTAGAGTCAAGGGTCTATGTCATGGTCTTGGTACTTATCAATTGAAGATCTAAAAGAAGAATTTTGATCGGGTTTTCCTCTCAAGAGGTGAGAGGTTTTGGCCCTGGCTGGAGAAGCCTACATATTGTGTCACTTGTCTTTTGATTATGCATTTTGGTAATTGTCTTGATGAAAGAACACATTAATAAGCTAAAGAAGAAAAGACTATAAGGTAAAGAAGTAAAAGTGCATCACAAGCAATTATCAAGTAGAGAAATTGTTAACTTTGAATACCCTAGATTTCTCAACAACAAGGTCTACTCAAAAAGATCTTCAAGCTTCTCCAAAACATCATCCAAATGACTTCAAACCTGCTGCAAAAAAACTCTTCACAAACTGCTCCAGAAATGCTTCACATGCTGCCCAAAAAGTCTTCAAAGAAACCTCTCTAAAGTCTGCTCTAGTAATGGTCCAAGTCTACCTTGATACGTGTCTTCAAGTCTGTTATAATAGTGTCTCCAAGTCTACTCAAGGATTATCTTCAAATAGTTCTGTAGGTATGCTGATCCAAGTCTTACCAAGACTTCATAATCAAGGTCTTCAAGGCACTTCCTAATCAAGATCTTCAAGCCACACTTGAACTTTCAGTGTAAACTTGTCCATTCAAACCCTCATTTCCTCAGTAAATTTCTTGCCCACAATTCGAACCCTCGACTGTGCCAAGCCTTATTAACGTGAAGCCTTGAACCCTTTGATAGATACACTGATACTATATATGTGAATTTTTATTCAGGAAAATTGATAAACCTTTTATCACACGCATCACTGTCTTTTGTTTAGTTGATCTTGATCTCATGGCACATTGGCTTGGGTTGATCGAAAAAAATCGGCTTCTGATACTTCCTATATTAGAAATATATATCACTGCTGCACTATGAGAACTTGGCTGGAATTGATTGACTGAAACTCCCTTCTAGTCAATCGGTGGCCATACCTTCTCTTTTATTGTGAATGTCTCCTTGCAACGAGCAACTACAGATAGATCACGTGTTCTTCTACATTGACTTCTCTACTTCTATGATTCCTCTTCATACTCACTGAGCTGACCTCACAAACTGTTGGTTGAAGACTGTTTTTATTTATATAGGTTGGGTTACCCAAAACAGGTCGACCTATCATTTAAGTGAAACCGACTTGATTAATTAAATCAGAGACGACCAGAAGAAGGTATAACTACTTGTTTATTGAAGTCTGGACTTAAATATCTTCGTGGTTCTTCAAATTTGTGCTTGTGGAACTAGTATTTCTCGGTCTTCCTCGTTTGAATTCTTCTGAAAAGCTTGTCCTTGAACTGCAAGATCCTTTAAACCTTTCATTACCATTTCATGTCTAGAAACACAATGATTTGAACAAGAGAAGCCTCAGCAGTCTTTCTAAATCTACATATTTATTATCTAGTCAAAAAGGTACTTACGACCATCAACACCAAGTTTTGCATCAGATAGTGCCAAAATTATGTGTAGGGGAGAAAAGTAGCACATCAAAGCTATCAGGTGGCTGGAAAGGGCTGCTTGCTGCCGGCTGAAGACAAATATGGGAGGAAAGTTCTCCTATATGGGTCACCCACTGGTGGTGGGTAACAAGACTAACTACATCAATGAAGTCAAGACATTGCCACCAACCCAAAGAAATATGACATCTTATAGTACATAAGGCATCTCTTTTGGAGTCCAAATCTTTTCAGAAATTCATCTCTATGGCTCGAAGACCGAGAGCTCTATGGTAGAATTGTGATATGATAGATTTATGAAGCTCATCTCTGTGACACCTAGACATGTAGCAACAAGGACCGTAACAAGATATCTGAAGTCTCATGAAGCATTAGTACATGAAGCAGTCACGCTACCAAGACTCCTATACATAATAAAATAATGACACCTCGAAGCCGACCTATCTAACATTGAATCTTGAAAGCTTGAAGGACGAAGGACTGAGATCAATGTAAAGACCATATGAAGACGTAGTTGCAAAAGAAAATTTAATGAGAAGTCCGATATTAGTGTAAGAAGCCCCAAGAAATTACAATATAGTACCATACTTGAAGGCAAAAGTGTATTAAAAGAGGTATGTATAATCCTTGTTCGTTTGTGAGTAACAACCTATGTCAATTATAGGATGATGATCTAATGCTCTTGAAGAGTAATAATGCATTATATAGAGGATATGCGTTGATATATTTCCAAGAGCATTGACTTGTTAGCATTTGAAGTCTTTCTGTGCATATAAGTCTAGGTTTCTAAACCTAGGAATGAAATGAACTACATCTCTCGCATAGAAAACTTGCATTTCTAGGGTTTTCATGCTTGTAGAATTTGCAAATCCTAACATGACAAACCTTGAAGACCTTGAAGAAACTAGGGTTTTGCAACTAACTCTCTAGTGTGGTTGTAGAACTTTGTAATTTTTAAGTGGTAGGTCTTGAAGACTTTGGCATGTGGGGTTTGTAAACCCTAGCATAGTTTGGACTAAAAGAAACCCAAGGAACAAAACCCTATCTAATCATTTCCACTATAAGAGGTAGACCCAACCCTTGATGATGATGACATTGTGAGAACAAGGTTGGCAAATAGGTCCAAGATTAAGATGGAGCTTACTTTCCTCAAAAGATAAGTATTCCACATCTCCTTGATTACTACTAATGCTATTGCCTTCATACTTTGCCCTTTTTGTTCTTTCATAGTCTTCTAACAAAGGTTGCAGATCAAAAGTAGAATTATCTAAGGTTAACTAACAGTTAGAAGAATTTGAAGAACATGGCAAAGCATGAAGATTAAGGAGGAAGAAGAAGCTGATTAAATGGTAGCAGAAAAAGAAGTTCACTTGCCTTAGTCAAAAAGAAGGATAAGTTAGATCTTTGATGGATACAACGCTACTTGAAGTGTGGCAAGAAAATCCAAAGAAGCTTGTGATCAAAAGAATATGACAGTTCTAGGGAAAAATACACGTTAACAGGAATTTGAATAGTTTTGATATCGTTGTGCTGACAACTGATTGGTTAGATCTAGGATTGATAGTACTGATGTTGATAGAGATACTACTGATAATTGGAAGCTGATATAATTTCTTGGAAAAGCGTGAAAGCATAATTTTGTTATGAAGGAAGAAGATATGAAGACTTGTGCAATCAGCTGTGAAGAAGTTTGGCTCCATAAGATGATGAACTACTTGATGACGTGTTGAAGCTATGTGAGAATTGACAAAGATCCAGAAAGGTCGAAGCTCGTTAATGTGATGCAGATAGGAGCGAAGCAGCTACAATAGATCTCCACGAAACATGTAGCCGATGCTTTGATGAGTACAAGTGAAACAAGTTCCGACTTGTGGTTGTTCTTCCCTATTTGAGAGGGAGTGAGGATGGACATCATATTCTCCATGTGTCATGCACTATTGCAGGACTAATAGCCGTAAGCCTAGTGAAGGCACTGGTAAGGAGAATGGTGGATTGGATAAGCATCTGGGACTGATACTTCTTGAGGAAATGTATCCAAGATAGGAGTAGTTTTGAGGACCGATATTGTTTGAGGATAGGGTATCCAAGATAAGAATAGTTCTGAGGACCGATATTCTTTGAGGATGGGTGATATCCAAGATAAGAATAGTCCTGTAAGGACATACTTGGTGAACATCTAGATGGGGTATGTGCCTTGAGAGGCGGTGGTGGTGTCCAAATGTATGCCTCCTAGCATTGTGCTCCGATCTAGTGGAGATATAGATCTTGTTAGTCAAGGTCTTCCTATGTTTGACGATGTTGGTTATGATGATGATGATGCATTATCAATCCGAATCCCTTCTTTTGAGAATATTTCAATTTGAGAGTATCTTGTTATGTCATTATGAATACCTATCTAGTTAAGAGAGTGTTGAAAATGTAACTAGTGTCAGTCTTCATAATGTAACTCAAATGTACTATTGAAATATTTATTTTGTTCATTTATTACATTCATTATTATTATTTTATTTACTAGTCAAAGCATGTTCTTCATACTTGTAAGGTTATTTGAGTTAAAAGGACAATTTTGTCATCCACAAGACGAAGTTGGCCCTCCTGGACAAGTCGGTCTAGAAGAGGCAACTATTCAACCTCCTGGACATGTATAAATAGAAGGAAGTTCGACCTCATCTGATCGTCAATCCATCACTTCGTTTTCTATGCAAGAAGGAGAATTTCAACGAAAGTCAAAGGAGAGAAATTTTGGTTTTCTGCCCTAGTTTCTGTTCACACGTGCGAGTTTGTGAGGCAGTTTGTGGTACTACAGGCCCGAAATTACAGGGCCTAAATTTCAGGAGATGACCAAATTTCTGAGATTTGACCAGCATTGACTTCTGTTGACTATGATTTGTTGGAGATGGATTGAAGGAGGGTTGACTTGGGTCTTTGTGGCAGTCTTGGTCTTGGGTCTTGGATATCTCACTTTGATCTGATTCTATAAGAAGAGGATCTTTTTGGGTTTTCCCCCTTGTGGGGTTTTTCCCTTGGTTTGGAGCCTACATCTTTGTGTTCTTTGTCTCTTGTGATCTTCATGTTTTGTACTTTTGGTAATTGCTTGATGAAGAAGAGAACATAAAATTTAATAAGAAGCCAACAAAGAGTCACAAGTAATTATCAAGAAAGAGAAATCTCTCTAATCTACAAACATCCTGATTTCTCAACATCCACGGCTGCCATGTGTAAATCGGCCCTCAAATCCAGTGACAAACAACTCATTAAATGTCAGCACGCAAAGATCTTCCATGTGGCATGTGTAGGTGGTCTCCATGTGTCCACAAATAACCCAAAATGCCTTGGAGAGAGTGAACAATGCCTCGATATTTGTGAAGTGTCTCAAAATCTATGATCTGTCTCAGGAAATGTGAAACTGCCCAAAAATAACAAGTCCATGCTAACTAATCAATTTATTTTTACTTCATCATTTTTTTTGACATTAGAAGTCGGATATCAAAATTTTTTACCATTTTTATTTTATTGGCTTACCACATCATATGTACCCCCCCACCCGAGCTGTGATAAGAGCACAATACTTCTCTCTGTGCAAATAGCTTTACATATTTTGTAAGGATTTAATCTTTTAGTTGCTTATGAAATTTGTTTGCTAATATGCTGAGTCCAACTTCAATGTGGAACCTCATCATTCTTGAAGCTTCTCTAAATTGTAAAATGCCATGGCTTAAATTCACTACATATTTTTAACATGTCTAGTAACTACTTGCAAGTAAATTTATTATTTTAATGAAGGTACACTTTTCTTATTTTGCCAGGGTTTTCTATTCTGCTTTCTTTGTGAATCCAGTGCCAGCACTTCGTGGGAAAGACTACGGGAAAACAAAAATGAGATACCCAGATTACATGGAGACAGAATCAGGTCTACAGTACAAGGTTGTGTGCTTTGAGATAATACGATATGCAGTCTATTGAGTATCTTTTTTCATTGTCAGACTTGTGAAAATCTATAATTTAATAATGAGACATCAGTTTCCTGTGTCTGGGCACAGGATTTGAGAACAGGTGATGGTCCTGTGCCGAAGATAGGTGATTTGGTTGTGGTAAGTGCCCTTCCTGAATATCTTTTTAATTGTGCTCGAACATTGAAATTTTTGAATGCTGAAAATAAGACTGGTAATTACACATGGGACTCTCCATTTTCAATTATGTTAATTATGTGATAGTTCACAAAGTAATCAAAGAGGATGTGAATTTCAATAGCAGGATTGACTTAAATATCTAACTACCTTGTGGTGGCATGAGTTGGTTTTGGTATTTCTATGATCTTCATTACAAGGCTAAATTTTTATCCTTCAGGCCTTGTGGGCGTATACTTTGATGGAAATCTTGAGGGGATTGCATGGATACATTTGACAAGCTAGAAGTTATGTTGATAGTTAATAATTACTGTTAGAGCCCAATAATTTGTGTAATTTGCCTAATTATAGAGTTTTGACATTCAAAGCTGAATACAAAAGAAACTGCCTATTGGTAAATGTTGGAAAATGTAACTAGTTTCGGTCTTCATAATTGTCATTGTACTTATGTCAATATGTATATCTTATGTTACAAGAAAAAGAAGAAAGAAAAATATTATTTTTAAGCATGAGTTTCATGCTTCATTTTATTGGTCATCTAGGTCAAGCATGCATTTCATGCTTCTAGGGTTTGTCATGTCAAAAGAATATTTTTCTTGAGTCAAGAGAGCTGTTATCATTTGTGTAAGACCCTTTTGGGCAAGATGTAACATGTAAAAGATATTATTTTGACTCTAGAAAGTCCTTTTGAGCCTCCAAGCACAAGTCGGCCCTACCAGCGAGAAGTCGGCCTAGAGAGGGGTATTCGACCTCATGGAAAGCCTATATATACAAGCGACTTCGACCTCATTTGTCACCAATTCGATCAAACAAAAACAAGAAATTCGATCTGGAGTTGGGAACAAGAAGGAAGCAAGAGCGAAGGTCTAGAAGAAGAGAGCATCTCAAGGAGAAATCGAAATCTGATTTTTGTGACTATCTTTCTCTCACACGTGTGAAGGATCTAGGGTTTCTGTTGCAGCTTCAAGGCCGAGATTACAAATCTAGTTGCAGGTTCAAAGCTTTGAAAGAAGATCAAGACTTGAAGCCAGAAGTCTAGAAGAAAGGGAGCAAGTCAAAAGCGAAGGAAGGAGACCTATATTTGTTTTCATCTACCCACACGTGTGGTAGAGTTTCTACACCTATTGTAGAGTTGAATGTTGTAGGGCGAGATTGCAGATTTGAAGCTGGGGGTCGAAGCTAATATTGGAAGCAGGTTGAAGGAGGATTGACCCTTGTTGACTTGGTTGATCTTTGACCTACTTGGAAGAGATTCTTGGAGGGCTAACTTGGTGTTTGGAGGAGGTTTGGTCTAGGTTTTGGGTCTTGGTTTTCTTATTTGAAGCAGATTCTATAAGAAGAGAAGAGTTCTTTTTGGGTTTCCCCTTGGAGGGGTTTTGCCCTGGCTCGGAGCCTACTTCATGTGTCCATTGCCTCTATTATTTTTGCTCCTGATAATTGTTTGATGAAAAGCTCTAATAAAGAAACACAAGAAGATAATTGAAGTTCACAAGCAATTATTAAGGTGAAGGAAAAATTAAATTAATAGCTGCCCTACTACATTCTCCAACATTGTATTAGAGCTAAGGTGAACAAAGAGAAGGCGGTTGGAAGATCATCTTGTTGACATAAGAAGGGATTGCTTGTCAAGGGGATTCTTTTGCAAAAGGACACATGGAAAGAAGAAGACCTATTGACCTAGAAGGAAGGTTACTACATCAAACTTTCATCAAAGATCTCATCATCTCAAGAACGATCAATCTCTTATTGAAGGAAGGACAAGTTCTCGTTAGAAGATCTCTAGTACACTCCATCATCTTGAAGAGTAAGAAGCATCAAAGAATCTTGGGATCATCATCCACTCTTTGAAGTTGTTTGAAGACACTATTGTTGAAGGGATCCTAGAAGTCGTCCTTCTAGGGCATCTTTGAAGTCTCTTTGAAAGCATCAATATAATTGGGGACATCATCAAGAAGGAGCATTCTTGGTTGACAAGCAAGTATCATATTGTCTTCTATATCTCAATCTACAGATCATATGGCTACATTTTGCAAGGAAAGGAACAAGCTCGTTGGATAAAAAAACTTCCTAGCATGGAAGAAGAGGATTGACTTGGCACTCATAGAAAATGAAGTCATGGAATATATCCTTGGTGAAGTGGTTGTACCAGATAAAGAAAAGACTCAAGAGTTAGCAAAATACGAGAAGAGAGAAGTAAGAGCACAATTAGTCATTGTTGAATCCATTAAGGATCATCTTGTTCCCTTTGTTGCTAATTTGAAGACATTTAAGGATATGTATGATAAGTTGGTAAAGTTGTACTCTATAAGTACACCAGGTCAAAAGATTTCCTTGAGGAATCAACTATATAGAATAAGGAAGTCAAAGGATGAAGACATGGCCACTTATTTTATGAAGATCTCACAAATAAGAGACCAGTTGCAAGGGCTTGGGGAAACTGTTTCCGACTCTGAAATGACTATTTATGTATTGAATTCTTTGTCACTTGATTGGAGCAGTTTTGCAACTAGTATCTACTCTAAGAAGGATACTACACCTTTTCATGAATTGTGGGCTCAATGTATCTTAGAAGAATCTAGAATAAAAGCAAAGGATGACACTGAATCAAATGAAAGATCTCAAGCCTTTATTACAAGGTCCAAGAAGATGAAGAAATGGAAGTTTGGAAAGTCCAAAAGAAAGTCGAATATGTCCAAGATTCAATGCTTTGGATGGAATGAGTATGGACATTTTAAGAGGGATTGTCCAAACAAGATAAACAACAAAAGAAAGGAAAGAAGTGAAGCTCACATAGCTAAAGAAAAGGGAGAACTTGAGAAGAAGTTGAAGGATGAAGGACTGAAGGAAGCTCTTGTTGATTTTTTGGGTAGCATCAGATGCGCTCTAGCTCTGAAATTTTGTGGAGGGGCTAGAACACGAGATCTCCGAGACCTAGAAATCGTTTGGTGAAATTCCACCTGGATTGTATTTTATTAAAATAATTAATATTTTTAATGAGGTTTCTAAGTCTAAACTTAGGAAAATTAAAATATTAATGGGTATTAATGAAAATAAGGGTGAGAAGCTTCTAAGAGATGAGGATCAAGTCTAATTTAATCTTAGCTATTGATTAGAGACTTAATTTCGGCTTTTGATTTCTCGACATGAAAAGTATAAATGGAGGCTTGGGGTCGTTTGGAGAAAACACACAGAGAGATTGAGGAAATCGATTTTCTGAGGTGAGAAGTTCTTAGGAGGGAAATCGATTGAGGAGATCTCTAGCAGAGAGGGGAAGTTCGGTAGAGGGACTTCAGTCCAAGGCTGAGAATACGTAGCAGAGAGGCAAAGAAGCACCAGGAGAGACAACACAACTCTAGAAAGGGTGATGCAGAGGCTAGAGGAGCTGATGCAGTCACTTAGAGGCAATGCTGGGGTTTCTGTGAGGCAGAGAGAGCAGCAGTTCAGCATATCGAATTTTTAAGCCAGGAAGGCTCACTGGGAGGGTGACGCAGCTCCTAGGGAGGTGACGCAGTTCCAACGCAGAGCTTGGATCAGCCATCGTTGCCCAACACTGGGGACAACACAGTCTCCATTGGGGTTTATTAATCTAGTTGTTGAATTCACCGAAATATCTGTCTCTAGTTAGAGGTACTTCTATCGGGTTTATTCTTTGTTGGGTGAGCTGGATTTGGCACCCTAGTTGTATTCATAAATCTGCATAATAATAAAACCCTCATATCTGCTGCATCGGTTTTTTCTGGGGACGTTTAGTCCAAAAATAAGTGTGTCCTTTGTGTGTTTGTCTTATTTATTTTTTAGCATTTGATCTGTATATTGGTGTAGGCTGCAGAGTACTTGCATTAATATTTTCTGAATATTTCTGAAAATAACTTGTAAAATGAAGAACACAAGTAAGTAATGCAAATCAGTTTACTGCAGTAGGATTTCTGGTTTGTTAGATTAAGAAATTTTCACAACTCCATCCCTACTAGGTTCTTTATGCAATTTGTCTTTCTTTTATTAAGTAGAAAATAGAGTAGCATGCATTATTGCATTCTCTAGAAGAGCCTTGGTTTTTATAAAAGCATGACATCATAAATAGAAGCATATGATAGTAGGGAAATTAGAGTCTACATAATAAATTTGCTTTGGGAAGGATCATCTAGCTTAAACAAAATGAGAAGATTGGGATCACATTGCATATTATAGTTTATCCAAACATTTTCTAACATAATGTTGGAGGTAATCATTTTGCAAAGATGGAACATCAAGATCCTATAAGAACCGTCATTTTGGAAGGTTCATGGAAGAAGCATTATGACTGGTATATATTCCATCTAGTATGGAAACAATACTCTTGAAGGATGAAGGAATGAGATGGTAAAGTTGCAGTCTTTCTTGGGAAAAGAACCCTATCTTCGATAGGTATAAGAAGCAGGCTCATTCAAGAAAGGATGGCTAGATGGTTGTATGGAGGCATATATATGCATATTTTAAGTAACTCTTCTTTAGGGTAGGGTTCATATCTACAAGAATCATGCAAGAAGAGTTGGTTATGAATGTGCTTAGTAACTCTTCCACGTGGTTACTTGATGCTTGAAAGAATAAATTTGACATGCTTTGGAATGGCTAGAGATCAAGACTCTTTCAAAAGATAACATGATAATAAAGATCAACATCAAGTCTAGTCTCAAGATGAAAGAAAGGGAGTTAACAATGACAACTCCAAGGAAGATATTGTAACTTGGTAATCAAGTTTGATCCATGGGCACCCAAATTAAGATGAATGCATGGAGAAAGATTATTATACAATATGGAGATGGATCATGCGAAAGGATTTTGATCTTAGAAGTAAGCATAATCCAAAGAGGCCATCATAATGAGGTAATAATGATATTGATGTATTTGGTATTGATTGTATGGTTAGCATATTGTTTTGCTCCCTAAAAGGATATTGTAGAAATACATAATGACAGTTGAGGCAAATTCATCTGTTGGTGTTGAACTTGATTCAAAGAACATATGGGTTGAGTGAATGGTTTTAACAATCCTTGAAAATTTATGTAGTCAATATGTTTACATCATCATCTTGGGATTGAAAGGTAGCAGTTCATTGAAGATTGCTTTCATGTTTAGAGGGAGCTATGGTTAACTCTATTTTGGAAGGCTCAATACAATACCTTCATTGATCATGACTAGAGGAAAATGATATGAAGGTTTGATGGCTTGAACCATGTCACAAGATTCAAGGAAGAAGATGGTCCACACCATTTAGGAAGAAAGAAGCTCAATATAATGAGATAAAAAGGAAAGAAGGAGCCATGCAACTATTACTTAAAAATCTCCATGAAGAACTGGTAGCTGATACACTTATGAAAACAAGCTAGAAAGCTTGTGGTTATGACTTCCCAATTGAAAGGAAGTGAAAGAATCTCCTCTATGATTTTGAGGGAGTAGGAAGTCTCCTTGAATAATTGAAAATGAGCAGGAATCTATTTCCTAATCAAGTGGGAATGAGGATATTCTCCCTAGTTGAGAGGGAGTGATGATGGACATTATATTCTCTTCTATCATGTGTCATGCACTAGGTTAGGACTAACAACTGTACGTCTAAGTGAAGGCCATGTGTAATATTCCCAATGGAAATATTAAGTGATAACAAAAGCAAAAATGTGGACATGCAACTAACAATTTCAACACACGCACACACAATATCAGATTATGCTAGAAATTGCACCAAAATGCTGAGCCATTTTATTAATTTGAGCAGAATGGAGTACAAATGAATAGGAATAAATGAACCTAGGCTTGCTACAACAAGCAAGGAAAAAACCAAGTGATAATATGGCTTCCCAAGTGCTGGAAAAGCTCCTCTCCAACCTCTGTGATAACCCAATAATTTTCTCCTGCTGATGCCAAATCGGAAATGGGATTTTTGCCCTCAGATGTGACAAGAAAATTCAGAAACTTTAGCTGGTGCACTATCTCAACAAGGCCAACAAAGCCCAGAAAGGGTTTGGGCTCCTTCCGACCAACCTGAGACCCCTAAAAAAGTGTGAGTTCCTCTAGCCAAAAATTCACACCACTTGGAAATGATATTGCAAAATGGGCTCCCAACTCCCCAAATCTTTCCCAAAATTTTCATCCGAAGTTCCACCCAAATCCAACCCCAAATTCCTTTGCCTCAAAACCACAGCAGCTCAACTCTCCAAATGCCTGTGCAGGCCCAACCAATCACCCTTTGCATAGTTTCTGAAGATGAAAATTTGGCTTGTTAATTAGCCCCCAAATTAGCCTTGCAAATTCCCTCATTTTTTCAGCAAAACCTCTAAGAAAAGTCCCTCTAAATTCGTGGAAACCAACAAGCATTATAGCTACTCCTTCAATTAATTTGTCCTCCCTCTACTGTGCCTAGTATGCTCATAGAACAAGTCGAATGCCCTTGAAACTAGCTCTGGAACAACTCCACGATGAAGTAAGAATCTCTCCGAGGGTGACACTCAAGGTTCACCGAAGAAGAGTTGGAAATTCCTGCCTGGAATTCCCTTGTGCTGAACAACACTCTTTGACTTGGATCATCAACTCAAGCGAACAAGGTTAAGCTTTCAGATTGGCAAAAAGTCCCAAAATGAGGTCCTCCACTTCTATTTATACTTGCTGCTCCTCTCTCCTTGCGGGCTCCACAATTCAACCTCCTTTCTTCTCTCTTACCTCCAAATTGAACTTTCTTAAGGGAGTTCGAATTTCCTCCTTGAGGTGGTCCCCACATTCCACTATCCATTTAATTTATTCTTCTTTCTAATGTTTTGGAGCCCGCTTTTCATAAAAAAATTAAATTAGTGCCTCTTCATCCATTTTTCCTAAGTTTTATGCCCAAATGGTCCACCACCAAAATTTCAAAAATTTAGGATTCACTTAGCAAAATTTAATTAGAGGGAATATTAGACCATGATAGGGAGAATGGAGGATTGGATAAGCATCTGAGATTTCATTTAGGATAGAAAATCCAAATAGGAAGTGGACTGACAGTTTTTGAGGATTGGGTAGGTATCTAAGATAAGAGTGGTCGCAAAGGATTGATATTCTTTGAGGATTTGGAATCCAAGATAAGAATAGTCCTAAAAGGACATACCTAGTGAACATTCAGATGGGGTATGTACCTTGAAGAGGTAATATGGTAGCTCACGTAAAACCTCCCAACATTATGCTCTGATATAAGAAGAGCTTGTCAAGTTAAGGCCTTACAATGTTGACAATGTTGCTTATGATGTTGATAGTTAAAGATGGCTTACCTATTCGACTCTTCTTATGAGAACTCTTCAGTTTAAGAATAACCTTGTACCGGTTGTACAATTATGAATACCTCCCTAGTTAGGAGGGAGTGTTGGAAAATGTAACTAGTTTTGGTCTTCATAATTGTCATTGTACTTATGTCAATATTTATATCTTATGTTACAAGAAAACGAAGAAAGAAAAATATTATTTTTAAGCATGGGTTTCATGCTTCATTTTATCGGTCATCTAGGTCAAGCATGCATTTCATGCTCCTAGGGTTTGTCATGTCAAAAAAATATTTTTCTCGTCAAGAGAGTCCTTGTCAATTGTATAAGACCCTATTGGGAAAGATGTAGCATGTAAAAGGTATTACTTTGACTCTAGAAAGTCCTTATGAGCCTCCGAGCACAAGTCGGCCTAGAGAGGGGTATTTGACCTCATGGAAAGCCTATATATACAAGCAACTTCGACCTCATTTGTCACCAATTCAATCACACAAAAACAAGAAGTTCGATCTAAAGCTGGGAACAAGAAGGAAGCAAGAGCGAAGATCTAGAAGAAGAGAGCATCTCAAGGAGAAACCAAATTCTAATTTTTGTGACTATCTTTCTCTCACACATGTGAAGGATCTAGGGTTTCTGTTGCAGCTTCAAGGCCGAGATTACAGATCTAGTTGTAGGTCCAAAACTTTGAAAGAAGGTCAAGACTTGAAGCCAAAAGTCTAGAAGAAAGTGAGCAAGTCAAAAGCAAAGGAAGGAGACCTATATTTGTTCTCATTTACCCACATGTGTGGTAGGGTTTCTACACGTATATTAGGGACGAAAATTGCAAGACGAGATTGCAGATTCGAAGCTGGTGTCCAAAGCTAAGATTGGAAGCAGGTTGAAGGAGGATTGACCCTTGTTGACTTGGTTGATCTTTGACCTACTTGGAAGAGATTCTTGGAGGGCTGACTTGGTGCTTGGAGGACTTGGTCTAGGGTTTTGGGTCTTGGTTTCCTCATTTGAAGCAAATTCTATAATAAGAGAAGTGATTCTTTCTGGGTTTTCCCCTTGGAGGGGTTTTTCCCTGGCTTGGAGCCTACTTCATGTGTCCATTATCTTTATTGTTTTTGCTCTTAATAATTGTTTGATGAAAAGATCTAATAAAGAACATAATAAGATAACTAAAGTTCATAAGCAATTACTAAGGTTAAGGAGAAATTGAATTAATAGCTTCTCTACTACATTATCCAACAGTAAACATGTTGATCCACAAGTAGGTATTCATAGTCTTTAGAGTGCACAAAGATTCAAGTGAATCATAGTAGTGGAGAGTAGGAAACTTCATATATTATTAATGCTGCTGATACAATACAATGGATCACTGACCCATGGTAGGGTTCCCACATATAGGTTGATGTACCAAACTCTCCTAAATAAATCATCTCTTGGAGACATCCTTTATAATAAATATAACCGTTATGGTGTTTTAACCATCTCATCCTCACATTAACATTTATTGTTGGACATTGTCATGTCACTAACATGATATGATTACATCATACAAAAGTACACATCTATAATTAAAGTGGAGCTCTTATTTGCTCCAGTACGCCACCAAGAACTCCAAAAAGTTCACCACCACAAATATTTGATGGAGAACTTGAATTGACTACAACTTCTTTCTTTCCATCATTCTGGAATCTCTACTTCTCTGCTATCACTCTCATGTAAAAGGTAGAATTTGCAACTTGATGCCGAGTTTATCCACACAACCTTGGTGTTTTCTCTTCTTGTTGAAAGTAGAGCATGCAGTATGATCAGGGATACAAAATCCCTTAGATAACCACCACTAAAGACATGTTTATGGTTTTCTTTGCTAGGATGCCCACCTGAGACTTTTTATCTAGGCCCCTTTTGAATTGGAACCAAGCCTAATACATGAATCAAACCTTCATTTACTCGATTTTTTTTTTGATTATTATTATTTTTAATTTAAATTACTGTCATGTCCCCATTTTTATTTTCCTCTATAGTACAGTTAGGGTGGATTTCTAGGGTATGTGATGGCCAGGTGGCAGGAGCAGGATTACATCATTAGGGGTCCTAGGGGAGTTTCGAGGAGTTTTTATGGGATCTTATGGCATTCGCTTGGCATATTCCATCATCTGCACAACTTGCCTTTCGTTTTGTTGCATTTTGACAACTTTCAAAAAATAGCATTATTATGGGGCCCAACTTAATTAATTATGCTCGTGGTGGTATTCCGAAAAGATTATTTGATGGAAAACCTCAGTGTAATAGCTTGTTGGAACCGGAACGAGAAGATCTACAGGATGGGATGGTTAGAAGTGATTTTCAGTGACATGAGGAGGCATGGTGGCCAATTTACCATTTTCCCACATTAAAAAGAATATTTTAATTGAAATAAAAAGAGGGAAATGTGCTCAATGATTAAAATAATAATAAAATAGGAGGCTCTAGAGGGGTCCATCAGATATATAAAAGAGGAGGATGGCATTGGATGACATCTTGGATTTGATCTTTCTTCTTGTATGAGAGGTTTGAGAACCCAATTCTCTATTTCCTTTGTAGCCCTAGGACGAAAACCCTTGGGTGATTCAGCGAGATTGGGGGAGTACCCATCTCCCCTTGGTGAATTCATCTAGAATTCACAAGAGAGCATAGCTATATTGGTTGTATATGCATGTAACCCCAGTTTATCTGTTATAATAAATGCTGAGATTGTTCTTGTTCAACTTGCTGTTATTTGCCGTATTCTATTGATTATATTTTTACATGGCAATTTTCTATTAAATGAATGGTAATCTTATGGAGAAATTCTGGCTGAGTTAGATTTATGCAAAATTAGACAAATATCCCGTTTGGGATATTACAATTACCAAAAGGAGAACTCTAGTGACCATGACATTCATCTTGAAAAACATGTTTTCATCTCACAGAGCAGTTTTCAAGTCACACGTTGTTCTGGAAATTAAAAGTTAATTTTCCTCTTTGGTTCCAGTTATCACAAAATTAAAATAACCATTACCATAACAGTTCTATTTCAGAACATTCAACAGAAAAGGAAAAGCCTCTGCACCCAATGCAGCTGCTTCAGACTTTTGATACTTTCCACAAAATTTGGCTCCAGTTTTCACAAAATTAAAGTAGCCATGGCCCATGACCATAACAGTTCTATTTCAGAACATTCAACAGAAAAGGAAATACCACTGGAGCACCCAATACAGCTGCTTCAGACCTTTGATACTTTCCTCAAAATCAATTGTTATCAGTATGCCAACAGTGGCAAAGAAGTGTTGCAGAAATGCCTTGAATGACAATCCCTGTTACAACCTATATCTTTTTTTAGTCCCAACTGTTACAACAAAATCTAGCACCCACAAAACTGTAAAGTTTCACACAACAGCGTGATAGCTTTGTGTTACTTAGGAAGGATGCCCACTGTCATCTCAACAGTTCTTCCTCTCACTTTAAGCTAGTTCTTTAGTACAACCAAGATATCCCTAAAGTAGGGTTACTAGAGCTATGACAACTAGGCTCAAGGTGGATATGAAGAGTTAGCTTTAGTAAAACAAGTACGTTGTAGTAAAGAAATAAAATGGGGTCATGTAGGACAAGGGACTAGTGCCTATCAAATATTTGGGCAAACTGGAGTCAAGGAACATCACTCTTAAGAGGGCTGTTTTATAAATAATTAAGGAGGGAGGGGATGCTAACAACATGTCACAATCAGCCTTAAGGGTGCTGGATATAATCAAAGAAATGGAGAGCCATATCTATGCAGCTCTTGAACAAGTTTATGAAGGTTCTATCCTGCAACGATATAAAAATAACACCTTATTTGATATAAGGATTAATATATGCAGAAATGTAACGGCAAAAGGGAAATAATAGGGAGAATCTCCTCATATTACTGCTATCCAAATGGCAAATATTCCATTACAATGTGAAAATTCCTAAACCCGAAAACCCTACTGCAGCAAACTGATGTTATTTCTCCTACTTGTTAATTCATACAAGTTATTCACTGTGTTCTACGTTAAAATTTTAAATATCGAAGTAAATACAACTGCAGCTTCACTATTTAAAATTATATGCCGAAACAAGAAACTAAACAGGAAAAAGATACAACACAATGACAGTTATTTTTGGACAAATGTCCCCAGGAAAACCCAATGCGGGAAAACGGGTGCAGCAGCTTTGAGGGTTTTATTATTATGCAATAGTAATTTTTGAATACAACTTCTAGATGCCTTCCTGACAATCCAGTGGCAGAGAATAACATTGACAGAGAGATCTGTGAGATTACCTCTCACTATCATTGGAAATCCTGGCTGATCTAGCGCCTGAATGACTCCCCTTGGTTGTCTCTGTGTTGCCTCTGCGCAGTGTCTGCATCAACCCAATCTCAAACCCTCTGGGGACAACGTCACTCCTCCAGTTGATCGATTTGTTGCCCAAGAACTTCGATTTCTGCCTCCCTGTCTCATACCCCGGCTCCCAGCTTCTGAAATTGAACCCTCCACCAAATTTTTGGGCTCCCTCTCGGCTTCTGCGTTGCCTCTACGTGGGCTTGCGTAGCTCTGCATCAACCCCTCTGGCTTAGCGCTGCCACTGTTGGATCTCCCTTTGCCTTCTCTATTGAGTATTCTTCGACTGGAAAGTTTTCCCTTCGGATACTATCCCTACCCCTCACTGCAAAAGCTCACTTCGAATTTCTCACCGGCAGCTGCTCTGCTTTAGAAATTCCATCTTCTGAACTGTGTGTGTGTGTGTTCTCCAAGTGCCCATCAAGCCTTCTCTTATAATCCTCTTGCTGATCAATCAACGGTTCAGATTAGATTCTAATCAATGGCTAGGATCATATTGACTTGATCTTGTGAAAACGCCTTTGAAAACTGGAACTCCTGTTTACTGAATAAAAAAAATTGATGCCTCGCTGTCCGACAACGCTAGTAACAGATCCGCAAACTAATATACGAGATTTATTTCATGAAAAACTGAAATATCACAAGCTGGAGTAGACGCTGCACGAGTTTTGGATAACAGGAATATACTGACGGATCCGCAAACTGAGTTTTATATAATAAAAAACGAAATGGTCTACGCTCACCGTAAACTGGAGTAGACGTAGGTAATGCGACACACGCACCGGTGAAGATCTCTAGTTACAGCAGCCGCAAACTGTTGTTTCCATCGAATGCGACACACGCATATACGACACACGCATATCTGACACACGCATACCCGCAAACGCAAACTTTAATCGACTGTTGACGATGGCTGTCGATTTGGCGTTGCTGCGTGGCTAGGTTGGACCTTCCGTCGAGTAAAAAAATATGCTACAGGACCCATGAAATGGTATTCGCTCCGCCAAAAAAATAACACGGTTTCCGCTCAGAAAAAAAACATTGTGTATCTGCAATAAAATACCGTGCGCACCTTGCCTCACGATATTCTGATTCCACAACTGCTACAAGTCTTGCTGCTTCTGCGATGCTTGTTTGTGTCTGACGAGAACCCGCTTGGAACCCAATTAACGACAACAACAGCGACTGCTGAAAGAACCACGAAATCGAACTGCGAAGACTTCAGTTTTGGATTTTCAAAAATTATGTCGAGGTTATGTCGGTTGACAAGTGAGCGATTAAGCTGTCGCCAGAGCTTGGGAAACCCTCGTCCAACATAAAAAAAATGATGCCACAAAAAAAATTCGCTGGAACCACCACGAATTAAAAAAAAATAAAAATAAAAATTGAATCAACAAAGAACGAATCTGGAACAGAGAGCAACAACTGAAGAGTTATTTTGAACGATCCACTTCTGTATTGAGATAGACGACTGTAAGCTTTTATCACAGTGAGCAAAGCCGAAGCTGAGACTCAGTGAAGGCTATCTGGCTTACAGAGGACTCAACCTTAGAAAGGAATAACATAAATAACTCAAGAGAAAAGGCTCTGATACCATAAAACAGTGCGAAACACGCATATGGATTTCCAAATGAATTCAATGAATTGATTGAGCAACAATACTCAATAATAATACAAAGATATTTACAAAGATAGAAACATCAAGTTTCTATGTAAGATTCAGTTTCATCTAAGAAACTGCTAAAGGAAGGAAAATAGCAACAACTAGAAGAATGAGCATTAAACTAAATTAGAAAATGAGCATTAAACTAAATTAGAATTATTCTAATAACTCCGACTCTCCTTTGCACCAACTGACACTCGTCCAGCCTGCTACTTCTGATCTGGGCTCATATAGCAAGGAATTGATCCGAGAGGTGGACTCCTTAAGGATCCTGCCCAAGTGCAGTCCTTTCGAACTACAACTCTAGATCTCCCCACCTCACTCCTGGAGGTATGGCTGCCCACATGGCGAAATATGATATACTCATACTGCGGCTGCTATTGCTCTGCTGATCCTTTTGCACTGTTGCTGCAACTACTGCAATAATGAGTCTGATCTCCCTAGATCCAGAAGTACTAGCCTCCATAGGAATGCTCCCTTTGAAACTAGACTCCCTTTGAGTCTCCATCTCCCTATGGGAAATCTCTCTACTCCCTCTTGGCAACTTACACAGTCCTCCTGCACTAAAAACTGGACTGCGAAGCTTTGCACTGGGAATCTCCTGGCTGGAACTGCACCTGCATACTGCAATTGGGCAATTCACACTGCATGTGTCACTGCTACTAGATCTACAACTGTCTTTTGGAAACTGATTGCAACTAGTTATGCAACTGTCATTTGAATGACTAGTTGCGTCTGGTGACACTGTGATTCTCCTGCCACTGATTCTGTTGGGCTCGTGTAGCAAGGATACTGATCCATGGGAGAAATCTGCAACAACTAGATCTAATTTGCTGCTCTTCCATGGATCCTGCCCATCTCTGCTAAAATGTCGAATTGCTCCCTCTCTCCTCTATGCAACACTGGGTTGGCCTACGCACTCCCTGTTGGAGCTTGTAGATTTGCCCCCTCTGCTGTTGCTCAGTTAGTGAGAATTCAGATTCCTTGGTTGGAAGTCATCTGAGGAAGAATTCCCTCAACCGTTTCACTCTCTTCCCTCTGACGTCTTTTTGCCCAGCAAATTCCTGCAGATAACTGAGTCCCACTAGAAAACCCCTCTTCGCTGAAGCTTCTGCTGTGCTGCTCCCTTTGCTGTTGACTTATTTCAATCTAGAAATCTTACCTCTCTGTCGACTCACTCAAAGAGAGATTTACCACAAAAATCTAGCCTTCCTGGCCTGAACTACGCAAACCCTCTGGGGATTCGAATTGCTGTCTCTGCAGAAATTTTGAATTCCCTTCTTCCTTCAGCGATGGATCTTCCGGCTCTGCTCTTCTTGCTTCACCTCACCTTTGATACCATGTGAAAATTCCTAAACCCAAAATCGCTACTGCAGCAAACTGAAGTTACTTCTCCTACTTGTTAATTCATACAAGTTATTTATTGTGTTCTATGGTAAATATCGAAGTAAATACAACCGCAGCTTCACTATTTAAAATTATATGCCAAAACTAGAAACTGAACATGAAAAAGATACAACACAATGATAGTTATTTTTGGACAAATGTTCCCGAAAAAACCCAATGTGGGAAAACGTGTGCAACAACTATGAGGGTTTTATTATTATGTAGTAGTAATTTCTGAATACAACTTTTGGATGCCTTCCTGACAATCCAGTTACAAAGCATATCACTGACGAAGAGATCTGTGAGATTACCTCACACTATCACTAGAAATCCTGGCTGATAAAACCCATGAATGAATGCCCCTGGCTGCCTCTACGCTGTGTCTATGTTAGTGCGACGTCAAACCCTCTGGGGACAGTGTCACTCCTCCAGCTGATCGATTTGCTCCCCAGGAACTTCGATTTCTGCCTCCTAGTCTCACACCCCGCCTCCCAGCTTCTAAAATTGAACCCTCCACCAAGTTTTTGGACTTCCTCTCGGCTTCTGTGCTGCCTTTGTGTTAGCCAATGCTGGCTCTGCTTGGGCCTACCTAGCTCTGTGTCAGCCCCTCTGGCTCAACGCTACCACTTCTAGATCTCTCTCTGCCTTCTTTGCTGAGTATTCTCCGACTGGGAAGGATTTCCCTTCAGATACTATCCCTGCCCCTCACTGCAAAAGCTCACTTCGAATATCTCACGGTAGCTGCTTTGCTTAAGGAATTTGATCTTCTGAACTCCCTTTGTGTTTGTTCTCCAAGTGCCCATCAAGCCTTCTCTTATAATCCTCTCGCTGATCAACCAGCGGCCCAGATTAGATTCTAATCAATGGCTAGGATCATATTTACTTGATCTCCGCCTTTTTCTAGAAGTTTCACCCACAGTTTAGATTAATACTCATTAATTATTTTAATTTCTTAAGATTAGACTTAGGGCCTCATTAAAAATAATTAATTATTTTAATAAAACTGTCTCCAGGTGGAATTTCCCAAAATGATTTCTGGGTATTGGAGAATACATGTGCCTAAGCCTCTCTACAAAATTTGAGACTTAGAGCACATCCGATGCTACCATAAATCAACATACAAGGCCTTTATAATACATTCTTTGCAAGAAATTCCTACAATTACCCAACAACATTAAAAGCATGCAAAAAATTAAGTCTCACACATGATAGAATGATACCTCCATCTTTCCATTAAGCCTTTCGATGACTGAGATATACAATGAAGCACAAGAGGAAAGAAATCTTGACAAATCCCACATAAATCACAAATGGAGAGAGCTACTCTTTAAATAGAGTTGAGCTTCATCTCTTTACAATAAAGAAATAATTGTTTTCCTAGATTCATTAGTTCTCCAAGGAATAACAATAAAATATCCTCCTCAACAACTTCCTTCCTAAGAACAACTATGAGTTTTTGAGATCCACTTTTTTTTCCAAGAAAAACAATATAGTATACTTGGAGTTATCTAGATACATACTTATCTCCAAGGAAAACAATATAATAATATTCCCATATATGATCAACTTGATGAGACTAGTCAAGAAGATAATAAATTAGGAATGGTTATGGTATGTGTCTTCTCCAAAGTAGTTAACGATGTCAATTGCTCTGTCAAATGATTAAATAATGCCTTAATGGTGTGCCTTCCAAGATGCATGCTCGATAATACATTAAAAACTACATGACGGAGGGAAGTGTGCTCCATGGTCCACCTAGAAGAAGTTACCAAGTGTACCCTCCAAGATGCATGGATGAAGAAAACAGTATAATATTCCCCCTAGGAGAGCACTCGACTACCTACTCAAAATAGCAAGTATGGTCCACAAGGTGCGTGAATATGTGTGTAGTGATAATCTTGCTTGAGTAGTTTTGAAGACTGTAACTAGTGTCGGTCTGCATAATTGTATGTGAGTCATGATGAAATATATTTGTCGAAGGAAATTTATTATTATTTTTAATTTGACTTATTAAAGCATGGGTTTCATGCTTGGGTCAATAGTCATAGGTCAAGCCTCCATTGTAGGCTTCTAGGATTTTTCTATTGAGTCAAAGTCAAAATTTGATGTAATAAACCCTTCTTGGGAACATGATACAAAAAATATTTAAGTGTCAGTTAAAAGTCCTACCCCTCCTCCATCAAGTTGGCCTTGGTCTCCTTGCAAGTCGGCCTCAAAAGTAATCCTCTGCAAGACGACTCCTCAAATTATTCATGTTGGCCTCAACTACAGACAAAAACTACTATATATACCCCAGTGAAGTTGTCCAATTGGTGAAGATGTCAAGAAGTTCGTATGGGCTACAGGCAGCAGAGTTAGAAGTGCAGAAAGGTTTGGTTTTGGATCACATATAGGACAAAAAAGTACTAAAGGATGACATAAACTCAGGACTAAAATTCTTATTAATTACAGAAGCCGAAAATTTTATGTCATTACAGATTGCAGGACTGAAGTTTCTTTCTATTGCAGAAGACGAAAATGTTCTATGTTTGAAGAAGGATCTCTTATATTTGAAAGAAGACTACTTCAACTGAAAGGCTGACTTGATGGATGGAGAAAAGTTTAAGTTAAGGTCTTGGTTGTCTCACTGTGATATGAATCTATTGAAGGAAAAGTTCTTGACTGAGTTTTCCCCAACCTAGGGTTTTTCCCTGGCTGTGTGCCTACATCTTGTGCCCCCTTTTGTTTATTGTTTGGCATTTATTTTGATAAAAGAAAAATATAAATAAGAACTAACAAGCACATAAGATTTTTCACAAGTAAATGTCAAAGATCTAAGAGAAATATAATGCCCTAGTTTTCTTAGAAGGACCGAAATTCAAGTTCTATGCATCATTACAGAGACAACCGAATCATATTTTTGAGATGCCTTTTGTGGACTAATATCAGTCCCAATCTCCAGAGAAGACCCTTCTCCAAAAGGAGACCAAAGTTAAGTTGTTTAGAGGCCTTATAGGCCTAGCTGGAAGGTCTATTATGAAGCATCAGTCACCATAATCTGTGATAATAACAGAGATCCCTATGGAAAAAGACTAAGATCTGGGCATAAATTCAAAGTTCTGTGAAATCCGGAATTTTGAAAGAAACATTCAAAACGAAGGTACAGTGATACTATAGTAACCTAAAGATTACAGTAAGAAGCATCACACTTATAGAGGACCAACAGCGACGTTAATATGCCTATCCAAAATTGCAAGTCTATCATCTGAAGTTGCAGTGACTCAAAAATTGCATGTGTAATCCTAAGTTACAGGTCTGTGATCCAAAATTAGTCCATTCGAAGTTGCATCTGAAGTTGCAAGTCTGTCTATCCAAATGAGTAGATGAAAATACAGTGACCCAAAGATGTAGTTGAAGTTACTATGATCCGAACTTATTGTCAAAGTTTTAGTGTTTCTAGGTTGCAATAATAGTTCAGTAATTTAAAGATAATTACAGTAATCAGGAGTTGTGTGGTACAAAGCTACAGTCCAGTAGACTTGTAGAGGAAGAATTGCAGTGATGTTTCAAAGGCTTGAAAATTTGCAATAAAAAAGTGGCATATGGTTTATAAAAGCTAAGATGAAAATCTACAACAAAACACCTTAAACTTTAGAAGGCACAACTTTATCCCTGAAAGGAAGTCACTTGCAAAGATAGGATGAGGTAATAAGGTATAAGGTACATATAATTATTTCTGCAAACTCTAATTAGTTTTTATTTTTTTTATATATCTCATTTTTGGATCTATGGTTTGTAACCTTACGAAATTATTGGCATCCAAACTCTTGTAAACCTAGTTAAGAAACCCTAGGGTTTGTAACCTTATGAAATTATTGGCATCTAAACTCTTGTAAACCCTAGTTAAGAAACCCTAACCCTATTCTCTAGCCTATTAGTCTATAGGGTTTGTAGGAAGTCTAGGGAGAAATTGGAAACCTTGGCAAAATATTGAATTGAATTCGAAACCCCAGAATTGATATCTTAAAAGATGACTTAAGGTTTGAAATTTGTTATCATACCTTGTATACTTTTGAGTAAATGCTGCATCTATATAAAGAAATGCTGATATTTCAAGGTAAGAGGGAGCCCTTCAAGAGGAGGTCCTACAAGGTTTGTAAAAGAAGTATCTCAAGGTATGTGAAATTTCGTAGCTAAACTTCTTTATTAAAAGGATACAATCTTTTTGAAATTTGCCTTGTATTACTAACTTATGTTTAGGATTTTGAATCACAAAGACTCTTGTCAGGGTGATTAATCATTAGATTGAATCCACCCTCATTATATTATCGTTTGTTCATTTTTGTGAAACCCTAATCTTTAGGGTTGACTATAAAACCCTAACCAAAGGGTATTTAATAAAACCCTAATCTAGTCAGGGTTTGTACAAAGAAGTTCTAACTTGCTTAGAAATGATGATGATTCCCTAGTCCTCTTGGGGTTGTTAGTAAAATAAAGAAAAATCCATCTTTGTAATAATTAGGGTTTTGGTATTGTAGTATTTTAAGATTTGCTATTGTATTCCTTGTTATAAACCAAAATCCTTAGATTGTGATAAGTTAGGGTTCGCTACTGATAAGTCGAAATGCTAGATTTGTAGGGTTTAGCAAATGAGAGTCTATAAACAAAACCCTTGTAAAAAGAGATCCTAGGAATGAAACCCTAGAAATATATGCTTCCGCTCAATCGAAACCCTAACTTGATCAAGATTGTTGTGTAATAATAGTTGTTTCTAGGATTTACCTAAGTATTGATATAAGCTTCAATGATGAAACCCTAGATATACATATTCCAGTAGGATAACTTGATTATCAATGTATCTAGGGCTTATAACAAAAACCCTAGCAAAGTCTATCTTGAGAGCATATTATCTAAGGCTTTGTAATTGAAGTCTAGGGTTTATGACTAAAACCCTAGCAAGTTGTTAAAGTATAAAATGATGTAACCTTTGCTGATTATAAACCTAACAAGGTTTAGGTATCTAATGTCTAAAGTGTGAATGTTTTGATTTTGATATAGTTAATGTTATACTTTGTATATTTGCTTTTGGTTGTACTTGCTATTAAAGTTTTGCAGGTACATGATCTTCAAGATGATGAAGATGTAAGCATGATGAAGGAAGCTATTGTTGATTTGTGGTAGCATCGGATGTGCTCTAGCCATGAAATTTGGTGGAGAGGTTGGGGCACATGAGATCTCCAATACCCAGAAAGGGTTTGGGCAGATTCTAAACAGATCAGGAGATATTAAAATAATTAATATTTTTAATAGTCCTTAAGTCTAAACTTAGGGAAAATAAAATAATGTGTATTAATATGAATCTGTTTTAGAATGGTCCAAAAGACATGGATCAAGCTAGATCTAATCTTAGCCGTTGATTAGGGTCTTAATCTGGGTCATTGAGATGTCAACAAGAAAAGTATAAGAGGAGGCTTGAGGGTCATTTGGAGAGTACACCATAGTGATCAGTCATTCTATTCTCTAGAGCGGGGTTTGCTAAGAGAGATAGAATCAGTGATCGGGACAGCAGCTGAGGGGCATTCAGTACAGAGAAACAGAGAAGGAAGAGATTGTGCCGGGAGAGCAGCGCAACAGCTAAGGAGGGTGATGTAGAGCCAGCAAGGGCTCACATAGGGCCATGTAGAGGCAACCAAGTGCTGTGCAAAGCACCAGAGGGGCCAGCATAGCTAATGTAGGGCCTTCTGGGGCTAACGCAGGCCTAGAAAGGTTGACGCAGGGCTAGCGTGAGACAGAGAGGGGCTGACACAGTACAAATTGGGCAGATGCTGGGGTTGCAGGAGCAATTTTGCGCTGAGGAGCTGCCATAAGGGTTTTCGGGGTTTCAGCGAGGAAATTTCTCTCAAACTGTGAGGTATAGCTGCTAAGGAAATTCTTTGTTGGGTAGGCTAGTTTCGGCACCCAGATTGTACTCTGATATTGCTTAATAAGAAAACCCTCAGATAGCTGCACCGGTTTTCCCACATTGGGTTTTTCCGGGGACATTAGTCCAAAAATAAATGTGTCATATGGTGTGTTTGGTTCTGTTTCTTTTAGTTGCTGATCTATAATATGTTGAGCATGCACTAGTGTTTATTTTCAGTATTTACATTGTAAACAACTTGTTAAGGAAAATACAAGTAGGTAGGAATAAATCAAATAAAGTGCATGGAGGGTTTCTAACTAAGTAAACTTAGAGACTTCAACATGGTATCAGAGCGTGATTGCAGATCACACGAGGACTAAAATACATCAGCTGAGCGGAGCAATAGCAACATAAAACAGCTATCCGGAGGTGACAGAAGCTGTTTCTGGCAGCACAGAAGCCAAGAAGTGTGATGCAGAGCCAACCAGAGCTACGCAGAAGAAGCCAGGAACTGCACAAAGCCTCTGAGAGGCCAGCATTGCTGACACAGAGGGCCAGAGGGCTAACGCAGGGCATCCTAAGGCTGACGCAGTTCACAGTGAGGCAGTTGCTGGAGTTTAGAAGGTTGCAAAAATATTGCAGAGTGGAGCTGGTGAGGTACTTTAGTTAGAATAGTACCTGACAGAGCAGGGCCAGAGGAGTTGTTATCGAGGGTTTCTAGTCGAGGAACCTGGATCAGCAGTGCAGTTGCACAAGACTATCAGAGTAGGGGGCATCTCGACAAGCGGCAGAAGGATTTCCAGGAGGGAAATCAAGACTCAGAGGGAGTCCAGAAGAGAACTTCCAAATGGGAAGTAGAGACTCAGAGGAGTCGAACAAAGAACTTCCAGGAGGGAAGTAGAGGAGCATCATGGCACTTCACGGGGTAAGAGACCAGGATAGACTAGACGGAGCATCGAACTTCGCAGTCTGGAAGGCCAGAATCTTATCAGTGCTTGACAGGAATCGTGTCAAGAACTTCGCCTTGAAGACGATAGCTATCCCAGTCAACCCAAATGATAATGACAAGTACGAAGAGGCAATGGCGAGGGCCAAGTGCATTATCCTTGACAGGATCAAGGATCGTGTGCTACCACATATAACCGAGAAGGAAACGATAGTTGAGATGTGGGAGGCTCTCAAGAACTTGTACTAGCATACTTCTGTGCAGAGAAGAATGCTGCTCGAGAACCAGATGAGTTCGTATCAGATAAAGAAGGGTCAACCGATTGACATCTTCCTCGGAGGACTAAATGAGATCCGAGACCAGTTGATTGCTAGAGGAGCGACACTAGATCAGAAGCTTATGGTGAGGACAACCCTGAATGTTGTTTCAGAAGATTGGGAAGTGTTTGTCCAGAGTATCTCAACACCTCGAAAATTGGGTTTACAACAAGGGGATACCCACCTAGTCCGGACCTTAAAAGCAACTCCTTTTCCATTTGGGATGATGGGTCCGACTGGGGATAATAGGACTAGTTTCCCAATTTGTGTGTGTGTGTTGAGAATTGATATTTCCTTTCTAATAATTTCTAAGTAAAATGCTTTTATTTTCAATCTAATTTAACAACATGCAATTGTATTCTAATCAATAGAAATATCTAATTCTAAAACTAACCGAGGATTTAATCTTTCAGTTATGCTATCTAAAATAATTTCTAACAGCAATTGGTAATAAGGATCATTCAATCGCTATGAGAAAAGAATTCAATAAAGATAAACCGTTTCGTGTAAAAAGTTAGCCGAAACAATTGTGAAAAGCATATCGCGTAATAAGTCACTCATATATTAAGCATAAATAGGATGGCCATCACCGTACAGAAGTGCCAAATGATAACTTAAGCATTCAAGCATTCATATATAAATAACTGAACATAAATATCACCTTAACACATAAGCAAAAATCGTTAAGAGATAAAAGTACCATTGATAACAAGTTCTACTCATGAGCTTCAACGATAATGATTTATCTCCTCCTAATTCAACATCTACTAAGAGTACAAAAGTGCAATTCGGTAGCAGATATTAAACACAGATATCAATAAATCTTGTTCCATTCATTCATCAAAACCTCCTCGGAGGGTGCAGAAGTGCATGTTCTTAAGAAACGTTTTTGACAAATTTCACGACCCTTCTCTAAATGCATGAGAAGGGTTGAAATACTACTAGCTAAATCTAAAAATAGTTTATTACAAAAATATAGTAGGAGGTTTAAATGATCGTCCTCATCTAAGGCAAAAAGAAAGCAAAACTAAAACTAAAACTGAAACTAAAACTGAATCTGGCAATTAACTATCTATGTATTTGTTCTCTGTGGTCGCAAGCATTCAGCATCGGCTTGAGGAGAGTTGGTTGGCCGACCTCCGACTTAAGTTGCCCTGCGAAAATAGAATCGGCAAGTGCTGGCGCCATCTTCTTGGTAGAGTTAATGAGGCATTTGAGAGTCATGCATTGACTGTGTGGTTTTACCAAGTATCGCCAGTAAGAATCCCAATTCAACTTGGTTAAACTCCTGATAGACTCTGCTCTTTCTTTAGCCTTTTGTCTCCAGCTTGTCTGTAGATGCTGTGCATATGATCAGATATTTACATACCACTTTAAGGGTATCTCTGATAAATACCACTGGTTTTTAGAGCTTGGGTTTTGCCTTTAGCCTTTAGCATTTTTTCTACAATTTTCTGAGCTTACAGGCGACTGATTGATCAGAGGCTTTTCTTCTCAAGGGGTTTTGCCCGGTGATGCGCGATTAGCGCTCGCTAATCGCGCATCGGAAACTGCCTCTGTTTCTCGATCCGGGCTTCCCTGGTGATATTTTTCACCTCTTGCATGTTTTTGTTAGAGGATATATAAACCTTAAATTTTGTGGAATGAACAACCCAATGAGTCCTTGGCTCTTAGTCTTAAACTGTCTGTCTGTTATATCAGCACTATCCAGTACCCATTTGACCATGTCTGTGTATGGAAGAATCTTGGGCCTCGCTACTATCTGGTGCAAGAATGAGCAAGTTAGTTCTGTAACTGATGCCTCAGATGACCCGCATGAGTCTGCAATTGCCGTAACCTTCATTACTCTGGGATTTTCTTCCTCGAGTAGGCTGTACATGCCTTCCCAAGTAGTAACGCCGACGTCTCTGTTACAGGTGGTGTCTGTGTATAAGGGCGTCATTTCTTTGTCTTCAGAACTCAGAGCTTTTCCCTTCTTTCCCATAATATTCTGAACACTGCTATGTATACCTCTTTGCTTTTTGCTCCTACAATTTACAAATAAGGAAAGAGTAATGATAAGAAATAAGGTGACGGGAAAGCTTTAAATGCCGAAATCATATAAAATATGTCATCCTACGTGAAATGACCTTTCGGTCAGATCCAAACCATATTTCATTAATGATCATCAACTAACTCATTAAATTAACATTAATGCGCATAACTCGGCATTGGATTATGGAAAAACTTTTCGAACGACGAGCCCTGCAGATCTGCGATAAAGCGATTTTGCGATTTGCTTCGCAATATCGCTAATCCCTTGTGTTTGACAATCATCTATTACCATATGTTTTTGTGAAATGCGATTTGTGAGACGCGTCATTGCATATCGGCGACTTGAGGTATTTCACCTTAAGTAATACTTGAAGCATATGAAAACTGCGATGTGATGAGTTTCTTTAGTGTGTGATCTCGCATTGCGATTTCACAATCTTATGGGTTTGTTTATAGGATGTTATCCATTACTTTGCGATGCGACGCTTTATTTTTGAGAGATCTTATCATAAAACTTAAGTCTTTTTTGATTTTTGTGGGTATTCTCCTAAGTTTATGATAGTAAGATATATTCAAAACAGGAATACAAGTACTAATTTATTTTTAAAATTTTTTGATAAAGGGTCCCCACTTATTTAGTATTAGTAATAAAACTAAATAAAAGGGGGTTGTTGTTGGCCACAAAACCTGGGCAGAGGGACTCTCCTACCTTGGGACGAGATGTGGGCAGCTCTTTGCCAGGAAGAGATCAGACGACAGTCAAAGACAGGTAGTAGCAGCAAAGGGATCAAAGTTCAGTAGGAGGAGGAGGATGTGGCCCTAGCATCTGAGGGAAAGCAGGAGAAGCGGAAGAAGGAATATCTCTCCAAGATCAAGTGCTTCCGCTGTGGGGAGATGGGTCATTACGCGACTCAGTGCCCAAGGAAGAAGAGTGAGGGAGAGTCTTCCGAGCCTAAGGCAGCGCCAGCATGGGCAGAGAAGGAAGTTTTGATAGACGATGGTTGTGCCATGAGTGCACATGCACCACTTGAGCGGAAGTGGGGAGACATCGAGTTGTCGTCAGATGGATTACAGGCGATGAGGGGCAGGATCCTTGAGGTACCCAGCCTCTTGGATTAGACCTTGCTATGGGAGCCCCGATGAGGAGTAGCAGGACTCGCTGAGTGGGTAGAGATGGATGCGGATGGAGCGGCAGAGAGAGCTACAATGCAGGAGTCTCGAGACAGTGCAGAGCTAGCAGGCTATAGCAGTGCAAGAGGCACAGGAGTGTTGCACCAGTGCAGGAAGGCACAAAGAGGTATGCAACGGTGCGAGATGCAGGGAGTTGTTGCAGCAGCGCAGAGGTCAGAGAGACGGAGCACTTGTCAGCAGTAGAGGGAGCTTCAGCATCAGTGCGTGTTTCTAGCCCAACAGGGAGGTCAGTTAGGAGATCAGTTACTTACTTCTCAGTAACTGAGTTGCAGTGCAACAATGGGCAGCACGATGCAACATGATGAGAGGAGGTGCAGTGCGGATGCAGTGTTGGGAGAAAGGACCAGCAGTAGCATGGATGTAGAGGGAGCTGTCGTATAGATGCAACAGTGGCAGAACCATGGGCAACAGTACAGGAGGCAGCAGTGCAGAGGATGGTGGGCAGGAAGGCTTAGCATCATTATAGGTACCAATGTCGGATGATCAGAGTAATACTCAGTGAGGAGTATTGCTAGAGCACAATCCTCGCTAAGAGGGAGTGTTGATTTCGGGTAGCATTGGATTTGCTCTAGCCACGAAATTTGGTGGAGAGGTTGGGGCACATGAGATCTCCAATACCCTGAAAGGGTTTGGGCAGATTCTAAACAGATCAGGAGATATTAAAATAATTAATATTTTTAATAGAGTCCCTAAGTCTAAACTTAGGGAAAATAAAGTATTAATGTGGATTAATATGAATCTGTGTTAGAATGGTCCAAAAGACATGGATCAAGCCAGATCTAATCTTAGCTGTTGATTAGGGACTTAATCTCAGTCGTTGAGATGTCAATAGGAAAAGTATAAGAGGAGGCTTGAGGGTCACTTGGAGAGTACACCAGAGTGATTAGTCATTCTATTCTCTAGAGCGGGGTTTGCTAAGAGAGATAGAATCAGTGATCGGGAGAGCAACTGAGGGGCATTGAGTACAGAGAAACAGAGAAGGCAAAGATTGTGCTGGGAAAGCAGCGCAATAGCTAAGGAGGGCGACGTAGAGCTGGTAAGGGCTCACGCAGGGCTATGCAGAGGCAGCCAAGTGCTATGCAGAGCATCAGAGGGGCCAGCGCAGCTGACGCAGGGCCTCCTGGTGCTGACGTAGGCCTAGAAAGGCTGACGCAAGGTCAGCGTGAGACAAAGAGGGGTTGATGCAGTCCAGATTGGGCAGACGCTGAGGTTGCAGGAGCAGTTTTATGCCGAGGAGCTGCCGAAAGGATTTTTTGGGGTTCCAGCCAAGAGATTTCCCTCAAATTGTGTGGTATAGCTGCTAAGGAAATTCTCTGTGGGTAGGCCAGTTTCGGCACCTAGATTGTACTATGATATGGCTTAATAAGAAAACCCTCAGATAGCTGCACCGGTTTTCCCACATTGGGTTTTTCTGGGGACATTGGTCCAAAAATAATGGTGTCATATGGTGTGTTTGTTTCTGTTTGTTTTAGTTATTGATTTGTAATATGTTGAGCATGCACTAGTGTTTATTTTCAGTATTTACATTGTAAATAACTTGTTAAGGAAAATACAAGTAGGTAGGAATAAATCAGATAAAGTGCATGGAGGGTTTCTAACTAAGTAAACTTAGAAACTTCAACAACTATATATCAAGACAACCTTAATGTCGTAAGAATGAATGAAGACTTGAAATGATGAAGTGTCTCCAATGTTATGACGTTGTTGATCTCCCTAAGTTAAGAGGGAGCCTAGATAGAAGAAAGAGTATATCTCCCCAGTTGAGAGGGAGGGCATATTATGACAGTAAATTTCCTGAAGTAAGAATGAAGCCAATTGAATGAAAGTACTATCGATAAACGTTTGTAAAGTTGCAAACAAAAGTCTTGAGGAAATCTAAAGACATATTTGGTGTTGCTAAAAGAAGAAGAAAGCTTCTGACAAATTGTATATGGATAACTTGATGATGAAAGTAGCATCAAAATGATTGAGGACCCCCAAAGGTTTATGTTTACTTATATTTGAAAAGTTAATTATTGATTGGGGTTTGTGTTTGTACATGTAAATCTCTCCATAAGAAGGATGAACACTTTGGAAGCATGCTTGGACAAATAGATATATCTAGTTCCATAGGGAGAGTTGAAGAATCTGATGGTGGATGCTTGGGAGGACATCTGGCTGACCTATGTGTTGATGTCTAGATCCCAAAGAGGGAGGGTGGTGTTGGTCATGGAGATCCGACCTTCAACTAGATCCCTGGGTTGATGGTTAGCAAGTAAGTCTGATGGTACCTAGACTAGCTGAAAGCTAGAGTCCATGTTAGAACCACCCGGATAGATTACCCTGGTCAGGTATCTAGTTTGCAACACTGAGTGTGCTAGAACTCTTCGTAGTTCATTTTGAGATCTTCCATGTACCTCTATATATAAGAGGGAGCGTTGAAGAATGTAACTAGTGTCGGTCTTCATAATTATATGTGATTCATGATGAAATATATTTGTCAAAAGATATTTATTATTATTATTAATTTGACTTATTAAAGCATGGGTTTCATGCTTGGGTCAATAGTCATAGGTAAGCCTCCATTGTAGGCTTCTAGGATTTTTCTATTGAGTCAAAGTCAAAATTTGATGTAATAAACCCTTCTTGGGAACATGATAGAAAAAATATTTAAGCGTCAATTAAAATCCTACATCTCCTCCATCAAGTTGGCCTTGGTCTCCTTGCAAGTTGGCCTTGTTACCCACCATTTTGTGGGTAATATCCCTAGGGGAAATGTTTTCTCCAAGATGGTTCTTAGCCGGTAGCCAGCAGCCCCTTACAGCCCCTTGCAGCTATCAACTAGTTCATTGTGCCATTTCTCTGCCACCTGAGCCAACGATGTGGTCCCTCGCCCATCTGCCATGATTGTATGTTTGAAGGTGAGCCTCTCGAATCTAAAGGTATGCCTTGTCATGAAATTGAGTTTTGTAGCTTGCTTGTCATGGACACTTTTGGGTATGGATTAATGGAGGGATTCGGTGGAAAGAATGGGATTGGTTCGTGCTTTTGTCCCTTAGACCCCTTTTAGGACTTAGCCTTGGATTCTAGTCTCGTGGGTTCTCTTTTAGTGACCACTTGGTTTCAGGGATGGTATTTTATGGGAAACACTGATTTTGGTTGCATGGTCCCGCTCCCTTATCCGCTTATATTACACTCTTTCCACTCATTATTACCCCATCCATCATTTCTCCCACCTGGGTCCACATTCCTCCATTGGGTCCACATAGGGTTAGCTCACCCCTTCTCCTTGCCCACACTTTGGGTCATGGCTTGGAATGAAGCCCAGAGGTTGATGCAGCTAAAAAGAAAGTCAAAAGCATATATGGCCACATTTAACAGGAAAAGTACCAAAAAATGCAAATGATGGCCGGGACAAAAACATTTAGCACGTGGGCAAAATTCATTACATGAAACTCTACCCCATCAGCATGGCCATCACTCTGGTTCCAACAGGTTCTATGAACCTTCCTCATCATACAGGAACCCATTATTGTCCCAACCCTTGGTGAGCGATGAACCACCCCACCTTAAAGGGGGTAATTCACTGCTATAGCTTATACATAATGCTCTAACCACTTGAGCCCCATGCAGTTAATCAAAGAAAATCATAAGAAGGCAAAAGGCATAGAAAGAAGGGTGGAAGAATCAAGGCCGGGGACACCCATGTACCACTATTGCTCCCTCCTACACCTTATAAACCCAAGTGTGGGCTTCCCTCTTGTTAGTTGCCCTTATGCCCCAACATGTGACCCAGGGCTGCCCCTTCTCATTCCTTACCTCATTCACCTATCTGCCATATGCCACCACCTTTTGACGAATGTACCTTGACTATACTATCCCCTTTAGAAGCAGAAACCACCTAATAGGGTACTTGGTTAACCCCATTGGGAGTTAGGAGACATCGTCACACCCCGAAGCCCATTATGGAAGGGCAGGCCATTATGAAGTCCCCACCTGTGGTCCATGATTAGGTAAACTCATTTTCTTGGTTTTTTTAATGAATTGTTGTACTAGAAGCCTAGGGGACGCATTGGATCTTATGCATGATTGCATATGGTTTCCATTTGGGGTTTGGCCTCCCTATACGAGGTCCTAATCCTCTAGAGGGCTACATTGGCACATATAGGGTGAACGTTGAGAGCCATGGGCCTCCACAGCAACAGATTGCACTTCATGGATCCCCACAACCATTCAAAGATTGCTCATGGTTCACTTATTGGACGAGGAGGATGAACCTGATCCATCATGCCCAACTGGTCCCCGATCTACACCATACACTTGGCAGATGATCCAGGACTTCTACGATGATGTGGCATCTTCTACATTATCATCCTAGCCCTTGTTTGGAGACCCATGAGGACACTTGTGTGCTCCCACAGTCATTTGGAGCACCAAAGGTTATTACAAGGGGCCAACCCCTTGTCCACTGCTTTTGAGGGTCCTATTCTTCATTGTGGCACCCATGGACCTCATTAGGCCTCTTAGAGGGCCTTACGACATGCATAGATAATTATTTGTCCTATTGAGAGGCTTACTTTTTCATTTGTGAGCTAGTTTGGTGGGCTTGTCACCAAAAGGTTGTATTATTAGCACATTATTTTATTTTTTTGGGCTTATGTAGGCCAAGGGGGCTAATTCAAACTCCTTAGATGTGTATAAATACAAGTGAGGTGAGATCATTTCTCATCATCACTTTGGATTGGATCTCTCTCTTCTTTAGAGAATTTCACACTTTTTGTTGGAGGAAGAATTGGAGCATTTATGGATGAATTTTGATGTATGGTTACTGGTTTATCTTCTCTTGGAGCTTCGTTATTGTCATTTGTGAATTGTTGGATATACTCTATTGCGCTGTAAGTACGGAATTGTTGATGCTATTCTTGTTACTTTGTCATATGTGTTGGATGGGATTTTCATTGTTTTAAGGCTAATCGTTGCATGCAAACTGTTGCTTAATATTGTGGGATTATCTCTATCATAATGTTCTCTCCATGCATTGGCCCTTGTAGTATGAGCGAAATCTCCCAGAGGTAAAATTTGACCTTAACAAGCCATTCCTCTTGTGCATTTGAAGTATAAAAGTTGCAAGATTGCCTTCACTTGACCTAGAGGGTTTGTGAAGTAATTTTGAGGCCTCCTTGACTGGAAACCCATAAATATTACACATAATCAACATAGACTCCATTCTCCCAAGTATTAAGGTACTGATCTACCAAGGGTGGTCACCAAAACTCATACTCTTTCAGCTTCTCCCAAGTCTAGCCACATTGGGGTGCCTAGGGCATCAATTTCCTAACAAGCTAGCCATAAAAGAAAGTCGATCTCCTAGGGTCTCCTGTGTTGGCCTTTCCTCTAACGCCCTTGAAGCCATTCCAACAATGGAGTTGGGAGAAAAGTCAAGCCCTAGCTCTGGGATCAAAACTTGCCTTGCCATCCCCAAGGCCAGTACCTCATAGGGCCAAGACAACATCTTCAAGTGAAATTATTTCCTTGATCCTTTCCCCCACTTTGTCTAGGTTAAGAATACCATTGGTTGCCTCATACTTTCCTCATACCCTAGACCGGGCCCACTTGGTCCCGTGTGTTCCCGCTCCTTTAAAAGACCATTCTTCAAGAACCTCCGGGATACTAATTCTAACAAAGATTTTAGGGTTTTGGGAACTCCTTCACAAGCCTATTCCCATAAACCTAACCCCAAAATCCTCTCTTCCTCTCCCTAGAATACATACTACCTTGCTTAGTGAGCAAGCATGCTCCATCTTTCAAACTTTTCTGGGAAAGGGTTTGTTTGGGTCACTCATATCCATTGACTTATCATTCTTTAGTGATTCCATACATATCAGGTCTCCTCCCATCGGTGAATGTCTGTAAATAGAAGGGCACCTTAGCTGAGGTGACAGTGGGCTAAGTCTCCATTTGTTGCCCTTGGGCTAGCATTTGCCCTTTAGGATCCCCCTTAGGTCCCTTGCTAGTTTGAGCGGTTAACATTTTGGCACTATTGTCGGGGAGGAAGCAAGTCTACCTCCCTAGTGAATCATCGAGGAATTGATTCATTGACGACATTTATAAATATTCCTCTGGCGACTCCACTCATTATCCAATCCCCTAGTTTACTTGAAGGCAACAACATTTCTCCTTTGACTAGGGCTGCTGCAAAAAGGGGAAAGCGACCTCCATCTCCTGTTGAAACCTCCCTTTTCCTTGAATTTGAGAAAGTCAATGACCAATCTCCAGAAATGGCATCTACTTCAAGCACTGACTCCGAAAGGGATCAACCCAAGATGACCAAGAGTGAAAGACACTTTGTTAGTGTCTTTGCCCCTTTGAAATTAAGCAACGATCCCAAGCCATTACCTGAAAAATTTAACCGATGGTTGCCCAAATTCAAAGGAGATGCCGTTTGGACTGCCCATGGTTTTATTAAAGAATTATACTGACATTTGTCCCCTTGATTGATATTTTATGAAGATAGAATCATGATGCTTTTTGCCTTATCACTTGAGGGACAAGCAAGAGAGTGGTATCTTAGTCTTCCCCCTGGGTGCATTAAAGATTCCGATGAATTTGAGGAACTATTCATAAAAAGGTGGTCATGTAATGCGCAAGGGACCTTCAACATTGAAAAGTTCTACCAAATAACCAAAGGAAGGGAATACATGCGAGAATTCATTCAAAAGTTTGATAGGGTAGTCAAAGATATATCTGATTGATTGAAGCCATCTGACGCTAATATTCTTGACAAATTCATAAAAGTCGTGGGTGGCCACCTCACCTATGTATTGAGGGATAAGAAACCATCCACCTTGGTCGAGGCTAAAGAAATGACAATGGAAGTTGAAGAAAACTCGTGAATATCAAAGGTTAACATCAATGACCACCCTAGGGCTAAACTTGAAACCAAGTAGGAGAAGTCCAAAGATCAACAAGAAGAAATTCTCCTCGCTATTCTCAAAAAATGGATAGGTTCACTGAAGAAGCCAATGCACGCGACATGGTTGTCATTAATACAATCATTGCCTTGGAAAGGGCCCAAAAGTCTAGTTATATCCCTAAAGGAAAGCCTTTTCCCAAAAAGCAAAAAGAAGAAGATAGGCCTAACTCTTCTCAAATCCCAAACACATTGGCCTCAACTAATGTTGTTGAACCAAACTCTTCATCGGATGATGAGGAGAGTGAAGAGGATGAGGGTGAGGATGAGCAAACAAATGAGCAAGTCAATCTCGTGGAAGCTGATGTCTTCAACATTTTGCTGGGAAGATCATACACTCATCCCCCCATTTGTGAGGTCACCCTTAAGGAAGAAAAGGAAGAACCCATTCTTAATGCTGATAGCCAGTGAAGGTTCAAAGGGGTTGATATTCCTGAAAGGAAAAGGACAAAGACCCCTCACCTCCTAAAGAATCACCTAAGGAAGATCCCTTACCTAAGCAAGCCCCTCCTAAAGAATCCATTCCCAAAGTTCCTCCCAAGAAGAATCCTCCGACAAAAGTAAATCAAAAGAAGGATCCTCCTAGGAAAGAATATAGGAAGAAGGAAAAGGGGAAGGAAGTTAAACTTGACATAGACATAGGGGTTGCTGTGGGAAAATTGACTATATCTGTTGCCCTAAAGGAAATTGTTAAGCTTCTCGAGCAACAACAACAACTTAAGACATCCCTTGGGATTCAAGATGAGGAAATACTTGAAGAATTGCAAAACATTCACATCCTCGATCGAAACCCGGGGCATAAACCCTTCTTGCTCACTTTGGCTATCAATGACCTCTTCCTACACAATTGGATGTTAGATTCCGGTGCTTCCGCCAATATCATGGCTTTGACTATTATGAAGCAATTGGGTCTCAAAATCACTTGACCATATAAAAGGGTGTGTGGTTTTAATTCCGAGCCTGTGGAAGTAGAAGGCATCATCAAAGATCTTAAGGTCTCTTTAGCTAGGAATCCCGATATATCCCTCCTCATGGATGTTATTTTCATTGATATACCTGATGTGTGGGGGATGTTGTTATCCCGGAAATGTGGAGCTACTGTTGGGGGGCATGTTCAAATGGATTTATCATATGCAACCATTCCTCAATCTGATGGTGCCCCTTTTATCCTTTATAGGGAACCTACTTATTCGTCGCATGTGATCAAGCCTAGACCATATTATGAAACATGCGAAAGTGAGAGACCTTCCCATATTGTCCCCACCCAAGAAATTCGAATCCTCAAGCGACCAATCTCTCAAACAAGCAGGAAGTGGAAGCTTAAGAAAGAATATAAGGTTGGGGATTTAGTCTTGGTAGATAAGGATCCCGTGCCCATCAGGATTCATGGAAGGGTTGGGGTGCTATTACTACATTGCTAAACTTAACGATGAACTTTTGCCTGAGCCAGTCAAATTAAGTCGTATCACCTCCTTCCTTGAGACTTGACATTGTGTCATATGCATGGTAGGGTAGGATGCACTGCATGCTGATTTTTGCTTTTCAAATAATATCATATGATATTTCTCATGGTAGATTAGCTGCACTTAGATTAAAATCTGCATATATTTATATTTTTGTTGATTTTATGGCCTAACATATTAGCATGTGCGATCATGAGACGTCGCGAAAGCATGCTGCCCCGTGTCTTTTCATCTATTATATGTGTAGGTGACAGGTCTACTTTAACCAAGAGATTGCTGGAGTTCTCATAACCTCCCATTCCAGTAGCATCTCCCACTTCTTCGAGAGATCACGTCCCAGTTGGAGCCAGAAGTTACCCACCATTTTGTGGGTAATATCCCTAGGAGTTTTTTTACCAAGATGTGTGAAAATTTCTAACCCAAAATTCTACTGCAGCAACTGATTTATTTCATCTACTTATTCTTCACAATAAGTTATTTATGAAATCCCTTCAACAAACATTAAAATAAATTCTACTGTAGTTATCAGATAATTACACAGAGAAAAATACATGCACAAGAACCAATCACATCAACAAAGTTGTTTTTGGACAATTGTCCCCGGAAAAACCCAATGTGGGAAAACCGGTGTAGCAGATGAGTGTTTTATTAATATTCAACAACAATCGTTTTACAAGGAATGATTTTATAGAGAAACTGAGAGAAAACACCTGAGACTTTCCCCTGGAAACTTTATGACACCCTGGAGACCCTTCTCCCACTTCAGCGTCACCTCTGCGTCAGCCTGTGTGAGAGCTGCGTCTCCCTCTGTGCGGTTCTGCGTCCCTCTGCATGAGAGCTACGTCTCCCCTGGACCGCGTCTCCCTCTGTGTTGTCTCTCAATACGCCTGCGTCACCTCCTCCTCAGTCACTGAATGTTGTTGATGCCCTCCTCTTCCTCTACCCTGCAACTCTCCCTCTAAAATCGATCTCCTTCTCTTTGAGAATCGATTTTCCTTGGGATACTGAGTATCTGCCGGTGTGTCTCCAAATGATCCTCAAGTCCTCTCTTATACTTTTCCTGTTGATGAATCAACGACCGAGATTAAATCTCTAATCAATGGCTAAGATTAAAACAGACTTGATCCTTGTCTCTTACAAGCTTCTCGCCCTTATCTTTATTAATACCCATTAATATTTTTATTTTCCTAAGTTTAGACTTAGGAACATATTAAAATTATTAATTATTTTAATAACTTCTTATCCGAGTGGAATTTCTCCAAACAATTTCTGGGTCTTGGAGATCTCATGTGCCTTAGCCTCTCCACCGAATTTCAAGTCTAGAGCACATCTGATGCTACCCAAAATCAACACTCCCTCTTAGCGAGGAATGTGCTTTAGCAATGCTTCACCATAGAAGCATCACATTGATCCTCCACATCAGTCCTCTATTCTGATGCTTGGCCTGCTGCCCCACGTCCACTGCACTGCTGCTTCCTGTACCGCTTCCCATGACACTGCCACTGCCACTGCTACATCTGTACTGCAGCTCCCTCTCAACATGTTGCATCATGCTACCCATAGCATTGCCACTGCTAACTGCTGCACTGCAACTCTTGATACTTATCCATTTCTACTACTGAAATGGATTCTTCACCATCCCCATCTTCTCCTTGAAATAAACAAACTTTGTTCTTCCTAGAGCCTTGGTGAGGATGTCTGCCCCCTGTTCTCTTGTAGGAGTGTACCTTAAATGTACTGCCCCTCGTTGGAAAATCTCTGACAAAGTGACACCTAATATCAATGTGCTTTGAATGATTATGAAATACTGGATTCTCAAAGAACTTGATGCAACTCTGATTATCACACAAAATCCTGGTTGCTTCCATCCTTCTCCTAAATAGATTCACAAGCAATTTCCTAAGCCATATGGCTTCGCACGAAGCTGGGCTAGGTGCCATATATTCTGCTTCAGCTGAGCTCAGAGTCATGGATTTTTGTTTCCTACTACACTAGGAGGTCATTCCTGATCCAATGTTGAAACAATACCCAGTTGTACTTTTCCAATCTACTGACCTTCCAGCCCAATCTGCGTCAGTGAACCCACTCAGCCTGATGTCATTACCTTGGGTGTACAGTAGTCCATGCTTGACTGTTCTTTGTATATACGTGAGAACATGTTTGGCTGCTGCCCAATGCGCCCTCCTGGGTTCCACCATGAACTGACTGAGGGTGTTGATAGCGTAACAAATGTCTGGCCTGTTATTGACCAGATACATTAGGGACCCTATAAGTTGCTTGGACAAGGTGGGATCAACGTCTTTATCTTCTGATGCATCAATCTTCTTCTAGTTGGTTGGAGTATCCATAGGTCTACAGTCTTGCATTCTGAATCTCTTCAAGATCTCTGTAGCATATCTCCCTTGTCCATGGAAGATCTCACCTTTTGCTGCCAAAATTCCAACCCCAGAAAATAATGCATCTATCCCAAATCCTTCATGTCGAATTCTATGGCTAGGTTCTTCTTGCAGTCTTTGATGAGCCTGGATGATCCTGTCAGGAAAAGATCATCCACATATAACACCAGGATTAGAGGCTCATTCTCTACGACAAGATAGTAGAGATTAGGATCTGTGTCACTCTTGATAAACCCCATCTTCTACAAGTAGCCATCAATTCGATTGTACCATGCTCTAGGTGCTTGTTTAAGCCCATACAAGGCTTTCTTTAATCTGCATACATGAGATTTTGTATCATGTGTCTCAAAACCCTCTCGTTGTTCAATGTATACTTCTTCTATCACCCTGTTCAAGAATGCCTTCTTGACATCCATCTAGTGAATCTCCCACCCCATCTGTGCTGCAAGGGATATCACGGTTCTAATAGAAGTATACCTAGCTACTGGGGCGAAGGTTTCTTCGTAGTCTATCCCTTCCTTTTGAGCATACCCCTTAGCCACAAACATGGCTTTGTATTTCTCCACACTACCATCTGCAACATATTTGACTTTGTAGATCCATCTCGAACCTACCACTGACCTGTCCTAAGGCCTAGGTACCACTTCCCAGACATCATTGACCATTATAGAACTATATTCCTCCACCATAGCATCTACCCATACTTGATGCTGAACGACCTCCTGAAAACTAGAGGGTTCCCCAACTTGAGCTACTAGGGCCTGTTATCTGTCTGGCTGTCTTCGCTCCCTTTTATCATTCCTGGGTGCACCAATGAAGTCCTTTGCATCCCGTAGAATCTGTTGGAGTTCCCAACTCGTTCTTCCACTGGTAATGGGTACATCTATCAGCTCTTCCTCTTCCTGAGATTCCTCTTGTTCTGAAGCTTTGCCTTTAGGAGAATTGATGGTACTAGTTTCTGCTGGTCGAAGTGGTTGGACCAACGGATCGTCTTTTGACTGCTCTTGGAAGGCATTTCTCGGGATTTCTTGAAAGCACTGTCCTCCATGAACTTTACATCCTACCAAACTACTACCTTCATACTCCCTGGAAGATAGACTCTATATGCCTTAGCATTCTCACTATATCCCACAAGATATCCTTTCTCAGCAGTTTGATCTAATTTCTTTCTCTTTTCTTCAGGTATATGGCAATACGCCAAACTCCCAAATATCCTAAAATGACTGATTTCAGGTGTCTTCCTGGTGAAGACCCTTTCCGGAGTGATTTTGCCCAATGCCCTGTGTGGAGTCCTGTTCTGGACATAAACTGCCGTGCTGCATGCTTCTGCCCACAGGAATTTGGGCATATCCTGATCATACAACATTGCCCTAACTACTTCCACAATAGCTCTGTTTTTCCTTTCTACTACTCCATTCTGCTCCGAATTGTAGGGAGTTGTCCATTCTCTTCTGATGCCTTCCATAACGCAATAATCAGTGAAGTCCTTGTCAACATACTCTCCACTGTTGTTTGAGCGCAACACTTTTATCTTCTTTCCTGTCAGATTCTCTACTAGAGCCTTGAACTCTTTGAATTGGCCAAAAACCTCATCCTTGGTTTTCAGAAAGTAGATCCAAGTTTTCCTGGAATGGTCATTGATGAAGGTGACGAAGTATTCTGCACCACTAAGAGCTTTTGTGGACATAGGTCCGCAAATGTATGAGTGTATCAATCCTAGAACACTCTGAGCTCTATTTTTACTTTTGGAAAACGCTGCTTTGGCATATTTGCCTAGAGCGCACCCTCTGCATACATCTTCTCGTTCGGTACTTAATTATGGAACTCCTGATACTGTTTTCCTGAGAATTCTCAGGGTCCCATGGTGTAAGTGTCCCATCTTCCTGTGCCATAGTTCATTCAAATCTTTATCTCCATTGCTGCCTATCAATGCCATTGGAGATTCTAGCTGTAATTTATACAACTTGTTACTTCTGATTCCAATTTGGGCCTTCCTTTTTCAACTCGGGTGTTTGACATATACTTTCTCCTTAATGAAGAAAATGTCATAGCCCTTGTTTTGAAGTTGATATATGGAGAGTAATTTCATCTCCAATCCTGGCACATGCAGCACATTAGTTGCTCGAAGCTGCTCTTCTGCTCTCTTGTTTGAAAGACTACAATACCTCTTTGTATCGGGGTACACTTTTCCTTATTTCCCATGGTGATCTGAAAATTCATCCTCTCTTCTTCATAATTTTAAAAGCATTCTCGAATTCCTATCATATGCCTGGAAGCTCCACTATCTATATACCAAACCTAAGAGGAGGTAGAGCTTGCTAGGCAAGCGACTTCTTCTTCCAGTCTGGAAGCTAACATAGAATAATCGTGATCCATGTCCCTCATGCTTTCTTCTGGAAATCTGCATGAGTCCCTTTGAGTTGATGCGTCTGCATCATGCTCTTGACCCATAGTCGATTCTTCTCTCTTGTTGCCAGATCTCTCCTCTAATACCATGTGAAAATTTCTAACCCGAAATTCTATTGCAGCAATTGATTTATTTCACCTACTTATTCTTCACAATAAGTTATTTATGAAATCCCTTCAGCAAACATTAAAATAAATTCTATTGCAATTATCACATAATTACACAAAGAAAAATAAATGCACAAGAACCAATCACATCAACACAGTTGTTTTTGGACAATTGTCCCCCGAAAAACCCAATGTGGGAAAAATGGTGCAGCAGATGAGGGTTTTATTAATCTTCAGCAACAATCGCTTTACAAGGAATGATTTTACAAAGAAGTTGAGAGAAAACACCTGAGACTTTCCCTTGGAAACTTTTTACACCCTGGAGACCCTTCTCCCACTTCAGCGTCACCTCTGCGTCACTCTGTGTGGTTCTGCATCCCTCTGGGTCAGCCTGTGTGAGAGCTGCGTCTCCCTTGGACTATGTCTCCCTTTGCGTTGTCCCTTAATACCCATACGTCACCTCCTCAGTCATTGTCTGCTGTTGATGCCCTCCTCTTCATCCGCCCTCCAACTCTCACTATGAAATCGATCTCGTTCTCTTTGAGAATCGATTTTCCTTGGGACACTGAGTATCTGCCAGTGTGTCTCCAAATGATCCTCAAGTCTTCTCTTATACTTTTCCTGTTGATGAATCAACAACTGAGATTAAGTCTCTAATCAACGGCTAAGATTAAAACAGAGTTGATCCTCGCCTCTTAGAAGCTTCTCACCCTTATCTTTATTAATACCCATTAATATTTTTATTTTCCTAAGTTTAGACTTAGTAACCTATTAAAAATATTAATTATTTTAATAACTCCTCATCTGGGTGGAACTTCTCCAAACGATTTCTGGGTCTTGGAGATCTCATGTGCCTGAGCCTCTCCACCGAATTTCAAGGGTAGAGCACATCCGATGCTACCCAAAATCGATAAGATGGTCCTCAGCTGACAACCAGTAGCCCCTTATAGCCATCAGCTAGCTCATTGTGCCATTTCTCGGCCACCTGAGCCAACCATGTTATCCCTCACCCATCTGCCATGATCATATGTTTGAAGGTGGGCCTCCCAAATCTAAAGGTATTCCTTGTCATTTTGAAATTGAGTTTTGTAGCTTGCTTATCATGGACACTTTTGGGTATGGATTAATGGGGGGATTCGTTGGAAAGAATGGGTTGGGTCCGTGCTTCTGTCCCCTAGACCACATTTAGGACTTAACCTTGGATTCTAGTCCTGTGGGATCTCTTTTACTGACCACTTGGTTTCAGGGATGGTATTTAATGGGAAACCCTGATTTTGGTTGCGTGGTCCTGCTCCCTTATCCACTTATATTACCCTCTTTACACTCATTATTACCCCATCCATCATATCTCCCACCTGGGTTGACATTCCTCCATCGAGTCCACATAGGGTCAACTCACCCCTTCCCCTTGCCCAGACCTTGGGTCATGGCTTGGAATGAAGCCCAAAGGTTGATGCAGCTAAAAAGAAAGTCAAAAGCATATATGGCCACATTCAACAGGAAAAGTACCACAAAATGCAAAGGATGGCAGGGACAAAAACATTTAGCATGTGGGCAAAATCCATTACATGAAGCTCTACCCCATCAACATGGCCATCACCCTGGTTCCAACAGGTTCCATGAACCTTCCTCATCATATAGGAACTCATGATTGTCCCAACCCCTGGTGGGCGATGAACCGCCCTACCTTAAAGGGGGGAATTCACTGCTATATCTTATACATCATGTTCTAACCCCTTGAACCCCAAGCAGTTAATCAAAGAAAATCATAAAAAGGCAAAAGGCATACAAAGAAGGGTGGAAAAATCAAGGCGGAAGCACCTCATGTACCAAGATTTCTCCCTCTTACACCTTATAAACCCAAGTATGGGCTTCCCTCTTGTTAGCTTCCCTTGTGCCCCAACATGTGACCCAGGGCTGCCGCTTCTCATTCCCTACCTCATTCACCTATCTGCCACATGCCACCTGCTTTTGACGGATGTACCTTGACTATATTATCCCCTTTAGAAGCAAAAACCACCTAATAGGGTACGTGGTTAACCCCATTGACAGTTTAGGAGACATTGGCAGACCCTAAAGCCCATTATGGAAGGGCAGGCCATTATGAATTCCCCACCTGTGGTCCATGATTAGGTAAGCTCATTTCTCGGTTTCTTTAATGACTTGTTGTACTAGAAGCCTAGGGGACACATTGGATCTTATGCAGGATTGCAGATGGTTTCCATTTGGTGTTTGATCCCCCTATACGGGGTCCTAATCCTCCAAAGGGCTACATTGACACATATAGGGTGAGCGTTGAGAGCCATGGGCCTCCACAGCAGCAGATTGCACTTCATGGATCCTCACAGTCATTCAAAGATTGCTCATGGTTCACTTATTGGACGAGGAGGATGCACGTGATCCATCATGCTCAGCTGGCCCTAGATCTATACCATACACTTGGCAGATGATCCAAGACTTCTACGATGATGTGGCATCTCCTACATTATCATTGTAGCCCTTGAGTGCAACCTACATCCATTTTCGATTTGTTTGGAGACTCATGAGGACACTTGTGTGCCCCCACAGTCATTTGGAGAACCACAAGTTATTACAAGGGGCCAACCCCTTGTTCACTGCTTTTGAGGGTCCTATTCTTCATTGTGGCACCCATGGACCTCATTAGGCATCTTAGAGGGCCCTACGACATGCATATATTATTATTTGTCCTCTTGAGAGGCTTACTTTTTCATTTGTGAGCTAGTTTGGTGGGCTTGTGACCAAAAGGTTGTATTATTAGCACATTATTTTATTTTTGGGGCTTATGTAGGCCAAGGAGGCTAATTCGAACTCCTTAGATGTGAATAAATACAAGTGAGGTGAGATCATTTCTCATTATCACTTTGAATTGGATCTCTCTCTTCTTTAGAAAATTTCACACTTTTTGTTGGAGCATTAATTGGAGCATTTATGGATGAATTTTGATGTATGGTTATTGGTTTATCTTATTTTGGAGCTTTGTTATTGTCATTTGTGAATGGTTGGATATACTCTACTGCACTGTAAGTACGAAATTGTTGATGCTATTCTTGTTACTTTGTCATTTATGCTGGATGGGATTTTCATTGTTTTAAGGCTAACCGCTGCATGCAAATTGTTGCTTAATATCTTGGGATTGTCTCTATCATAACGTTCTCTCCATGCATTGGCCCTTGTAGTATGAGCGAAATCTCCTAGAGGTAAAGTTTGATCTTGACAAGCCATTCCTCTTGTGCATTTGAAGTATAAAAGCTACAAGATTGCCTTCACTTGACCTAGAGGGTTTGTGAAGTAATTTTGAGGTCTCCTTGACTAGAAACCAAGAAATCTTACACATTTCACCTTCTCCCAAGTCTAGCTACATTGGGGTGCTTAGGGTATCAATTTCCTGACAATCTAGCCATCAAAAAAATCCAATCTCCTAGAGTCTCCTACGTTGGCCTTTCCTCTAGCTCCCCTCCTATTTTGAAGCCATTCCAATGGTGGAGTTGGGAGAAAAGTCAAGCCCTAGCTTCAGGATCAAAACTTGCCCTGCCATCCCCAAGGCTAGTACCTCATAGGGTCAAGACAACATCTTCAAGTGAAATTCTTTCCTTGATCCTTTCCCCCACCTTGTCTAGGGTAAAAATATCATTGCTTGCCTCATACTTTTCTCATACCCAAGACTGGGCCCACTTGGTCCCGTGTCGTCCCGTTCCTTTAAAAGACCATTCTTCAAGCACCATCTGGGATACCAATTCTAACAAGGATTTTAGGGCTTGGGGAACTCTTTCACAAGCCTATTCCCATAAACCTAACCCCAAAATCCTCTATTCGTCTCCCTAGAATACATACTACCTTGCTTAGTGAGCACACAAGCTCCATCTTTCAAACTTTTCTGGGAAAGGGTTTGTTTGGGTTACTCATATCCATTGACTTATCATTTATTAGTGACTCCATACATATCGGGTCTCCTTCCATCGGTGAAAGTCCATAAATAGAAGGGAGCCTTAGTTGAGATGACAGTGGGCTAAGTCTCCATTTGTTGCCCTTGGCTTAGCATTTCCCCTTTGGATATCCTGCTTAGGTCCCTTGCTAGTTTGAGTGGTAACATGCCTCAAAAGTAATCCTTTGCAAGGCGGCTCCTCAAATTATTTATGTTGGCCTCAACTACAGATAAAAACCACTATATATAGAAGATGTCAAGAAGTTCGTATGGGCTACATGCAACAAAGTTAGATGCAACGAAATTTTTAACAATTACAGAAGCTGAAAATTTTATGTCATTACAGATTGCAGGACTGAAATTTCTTTTTATTGCAGAAGACGAAATTATTCTATGTTTGAAGAAGGATCTCTTATTTATGAAAGAAGACTACTTCAACTAAAAGCCTGACTTGATGGATGGAGAGAAGTTTAAGTTAAGGTCTGGTTGTCTCACTGTGATATGAATCTACTGAAGGAAGAGTTCTTGACTGGGTTTTCCCCTACCTAGGGGTTTTTCCCTGGCTGTGTGCCTACATCTTGTGTCCCCTTTTGTTTATTGTTTGGCATTTATCTTGATGAAAGAAAAATATAAATAACTAACAATCACATAAGAATTTTCACAAGTAAATGTCAAAGATCTAAGAGAAATATAATGCCCTAGATTTCTCAACATGTAGAAGTCTTTCACACATGTGAACCCCAAGTTGGGTCCTCCAACCATGTGGGAGCTCCAGCCAATGCATGGATAAGTGTGCAATAAGGGCTCCGTAATGGTTTGACTATATGTCAAAAATAGCAGATAAGGCAAAGGTATGCTTGTAACAAACTCCATGCGTAACTTCTAATGCAATTACCCTCCATCAATATACAAGGAAAGAGTTAACAACCATAGGTGCACCCTAGAAAAGTGTGGGAATGTCCTCACACATGTGAATTGAAGTAGGGTGCTCCACATGCAAGGCTTGGTGAAAGGTCTTGGGATCTCCAACAACTTCCCAAAATAGAATATTCTACACGGTGATTTCTCCAACATGCAACTACCTCATCAATAAATAATAATTATGCTCCAAGGTGGTTACAATTTCTCAAAACATGTTGAATTGCATTTCCTTTAACTTGCTTCTTGTTGAGCTAAACAACGAGTCTGTAATTTGGGAATTTAAACACACTATTCAATATGAGAGTGCTTGGATACAATTCCTTTCTTTACTTATGTCATGGAGTTCTTTTCACTTTTATGAAAAAATGTCTCACTTTGTTTCAAGGATGAAAAGATACCCAATTCATTCACACTAGAGTGCAGCTTACTCATAGTTCCTCTTGACCAAATTGTTTGAAGAATCTTAGTGTGTTTTACTGTATGATTTGAAAAAAAGGATGTGGTGTGACTCAAGTGTTTTTTCTGTTGATAATTTCATTGTATTATGCAACTCTGCTGAGGAAGCTCATGTGATGCATTGCTTATGTTTTGAAGGTTGATTGGGATGGATATACTATTGGTTATTATGGCCGTATTTTTGAGGCTCGAAATAAAACCAAAGGCGGGTCGTTTGAGGTATTATGCTAATTGGGTTGGTCCTTCCAGTATCCTGCACTAATAGATGTTTATGTTGAATGAAGGAAACTTTCATGCTTATAGTTTCTGATGGCATTGTTTTGTTGGACAAAATCCTACATAATTTCCTGTCTTTATTTGATGTGTATATCTTTGTATTATGCTGATACATTTGAAATCTTACTCCTGTTCTTAATGTGCACCTGTATTCATAACCTTCACTTGAGGCTGTACATTAGATGATTTTGTTGATACACATCTATTGTGTATATGTTTGTTGTTCACAAATTAGGTTATTAAACAGTCTAGAACTGACACATCTTCTTCACTTGAGTGAAGGAACTGCTTTGATTTGTTTGTTATAAGGTTTATTTGGCGATAAACTCTAGCAGCTTAAATATTTCACGAGAAAAAATAGTCTATTCTGTTTTGTAGTTTCTTTTATAGAAAATGTCTTCGAAGTTACAAGCTTGGAAACTTTGACCTAGTAGGAATCTTGATTATAAAATGTATCTTGAAATTGTATTATATATGTAGTATATACATGTAGCTCTACCACTGCATATCTTTATACCATAAAATTTACTCCACCATTTTGAAGTGTCGAGAGAAACAACTGCTCCTAAGCTATAACTTTTCAAAATCATCCAAAATTAGTACAGATTATATTATGTTGTGTACGTAGATTTTCTTTTTGCTCGTAGATTTATTGGAACCATTAAGTCATCCATGAGCTTTGTAATTTGACCTTGTGATTGCAAACTTTTTTCTAAAAAATGCAGACTAAATATTCTGAATTACAAGAACAAAATACAGAAATTAAATCAGAGGAAAGCCTTTTCCTTGTTCATGTCATTTTGATTCACATTGATATCAAATGTATAATAAGGTGACAAGAAAAAAAATATTGCACCAAAAGTACTGTCCCTGTTTGTTTTCTGGCTGTGGAATGTATGAGATTTGCTTTTCTTTGTAACTAATAGAGTTTTCAAGTTTATACTAATTTATATAATAATCATAGCAGCGCATCCCTCTAAGTGGTTATGGCTTGTTCCAGTAAGAAATTAATGAGTAGGGTCTAGACTTTATTAGAAAACGACCCATCGGAAAACAAAATATTTGTCTATGGATAAGAACCAAGGTTTATAAGATAAAGACCATGATTTAAGAGAGTCTATTTGATTATTATCTACTCCATGTTTTGAATCCAAAAGATAACCTCGAAACCTCGTAAGGCTTTTACAAACTACATTTTTTATATGCTTAAATATAATTGAATTTATCCATTTTCTGTAAGGACACCAAACAATGGCAATACTGCCAACTAGTAAGGATGGTAAAAGTAAATGCATTGTACACAATACTAACATCGTTATTATACAATTTAATTGCAAAGTATAGAGGCTCCGATGGTGTTCGGCCTTTGGTAACTTTATGTAACGTGGCACTGCATCGGTAGAAATGATGGTATCTTATAACAAAGATGCAATGATAGTATCTGACAGATGTCCATAATTGCAAACTATCTTACTATTTTAATCCATGTTAAGACTCTCCTTCTAATTATAATGTAGCTTTCAGTTTACTATACCTTGAACAATTTAATTTTATTCAAGATATTTTACTGATTTGAACTCTGTTGAAAAATGTAACTAGTGTCGGTCTTCATAATTGTACTTGTCAAATGAAATTTTATTATTAAAGAAAATGATTTATTAAAGCATGGGTTTCATGCTTGGGTCAATATTTTCTAGGTCAAAGCCTCCATTGAAGGCTTCTAGGTTTTGTTTTGAGTCATTAGAGTCATTGTCATTTTTATTAGACCCTTCTTGGGCTTTTTGTATCATGTAAAAATAATTTTTTTTGAGTCAAAAAGGTTATTTGTCACCTCCACACCAAGTCAACCTTATTCCCATGAAGTCGGCCTACATTAGGGCAATTTGACCCAGCAAAAAGGCTATATATAGAGAGGCAGTTCGACCTATTTGGAGCATTCACTCAACAAGTTCGATCTTCAAGGAAGACAGGCAAAAAAGAGAGTGAAGTAGTTGGAGAAGGACGAAATTTGCTGGGAAGATGTGTCTATTGCAGATCCAAAGTTTTGTTTATGGGGAACGAAGTTCTGCTGTTGGGGGTCGAAATTCTGGACTGAAGCTGTCGCTAAGGAGTTGTTACTTGAAGACTTTGACAGGGATCATCTATTGAAGTGTAGGGCCGAATTGGTGGTTGGAGGAGGTCCTTGTCTAGGTCTAAGAGGTCTTGGAGATTCTCATCTTGATTTGAATGTACTAGTGGAAGAGTTGGACTGGGTTTTCCCCTTGAAGGGGTTTTGCCCTGGTTGAGTGCCTACATCTTGTGTCTCTTGTTCTTGTGGTCTTCATATACATATAATTTGGTAATTGCTTGATGAAAGATAAACTAACAAAGAAGTAAAATAAGGCAGCATAATTCACAAGTAATTATCAAGAAACTGGAATCAAACCCTAATTCCTATAAGCATTGATTTCTCAACATGGGATCAGAGCTAAGGTTGAAGAAGGTAGAAGAACACTTTGTTGGCTTGGAAGAAAAGGTTGCTCCCTCTATGGCAAGTTACTTGAAGATGGGATTCAATATCGTAAGAATTGCCGGAAACGAGATTGGAAGAATCATCGACAATCTATCTAGGAATGTCAAGAGGAATGATTCTTGGCTATACTTACAGGTACTCTTGATGATGACAATGCATCGATCATTGATAGTGGAGCCTCAAGACATTTGACAGAAGAAAGTGAACAACTTCATATTCTATGAATGGAACCATCATCACATGCAATGGAGCTAGGAGACAACAACAATAATGTAGTCAAGGGCCTTGGATCTTGGTCACTAAAGGTAGAAAGTGGAGCAAAGCTACACCTCAAAAACATACTCTATGTCCTAGATTTGAAAAAGAATTTATTTTCCATTTCTTGCTTAGAAGATAAAGGAGATAGGGTTGCCTTTGTAGATGGTAAAGTTTTGGTTTGGGAAAAGGATTCAAGTATTGAAAAGGAAAAAGTTATTGGAGTTCATGTAGGAAGGCTATATAAAGTTATAACACCATCTCCTCAAGCCCTAGTTCACATGGAGGTCAATCCTATTGAAATATGGCATAGAAGATATGGGCATATTCATTACGATAATACCCTCACTTAGTCAAATGGTAAAGGGCATCCCCAACATCAAGGAGGATCATGAAGGAGTATCCAAGGGATGATGTGCTTTGGGAAATAATGCAAGGAAACGTTTTACGAGTAGTGATACAAGGTCTAAGGAGATATTAGACCACATTCATTCCGATGTGTGTGGGCCAATGTCTAACAAACCTCTTGGAGGCCATCTTTATTATGTGACCTTCACTGATGATCATTCTAGAAAGACATGGCTCTATCTTCTCAAGATAAAGGACGAAGTATTTGAAAAGTTCGAGGAATTTAGATCCGAAGTGGAGACCTTAACCGAAAGAAAGATAAAGACGTTGAGATCTGACAATGGAGGGGAATGCACTTGAAAAGAATTAATTGCATATTGTAAAGAAGTAGGTATTAAGAGGGAGCTCATTGTTCCATACAACCCCGAGCAAAATGGAGTTGCAGAAAGGAAAAATAGAACAATTGAAGAATGTATACGAACTATGATATTTGATCAATATCTACCAAAGTTTCAATGGGGAGAAGCAACAATGACAACAATATATATACAAAATAGAAGTCCTCATAGAATCCTTGATAATATGACATCGGAAGAAGCATTCACAAGGAAAAATCCATGTGTAGACCATCTCCGAATCTTTGGGTGTCCTGCATACATCCACGTTCCAAAAGACAAGCGAAAGAAATTGGATTCTACAAGCATAAAATGGATCCTTGTTGGTTATAGTCTTTCCTCAAAAGCTTATAGAATCTACATCAAGGAAGGAAGACAAATTGAAGTTAGCAAGGATGTTATATTTGATGAAAATCATGCCTACAAAAGATTGAAGGATATACCAATAGAATCTGACGATGAAGATGTACCACTATTTGAAGAAGAAGAGCATCATGACAAGACAACTACAAATCAAGAAGAAGAAGAGCACCATGACAAGACAACTACAAATCAAGAAGAAGAAGAAGAGGGACCAAGTGAGCCTATTCAACTTCTAATCATTCCTGAAAAAAATAAGAGACCAAATTGGTTAAAAGATACACTTGAAGATGCCAAAGGACATGGAGCTACTGAAGGAACTTTTAGAGAAAGAAAAAGGCTAAAGAGATATTCATGATATGCAATATATATAACAAAATTGATAGAAGCTGAACCAACTACATTTGCAGAAGCTGCTCATCAAGAAGAATGGAAGAAGGCAATGAAAGAAGAATATTAATTCATCATGAAGAATGGGATATGGGAAATCGTTCCTAGACCAAGTGACAAATCGGTTGTCACCTCAAAATGGATTTACAAAATCAAACATGCTGTTGATGGAAGCATAGACAAATACAAAGCTAGATTCGTTGCAAGGGGTTTCTCACAAAATGAAGGTATAGGCTATGAAGAAACTTTTGCTCCTACTGCTAGGTATAATACTATAAGATCTTTGGTTTCACTAACTGCTACTATGGATGGAATATCCCAAATGGATGTCAAAACAACATTTCTAAATGGAACTATTGATGAAGAAATATACATTGAACAACTGGAAGGCTTCGAAATAAATAGTAGAGATGCACATGTTTGCAAACTCAGGAAGGCCCTATATGGCTTGAAGCAAGCTCCTAGGGCATAGTATGCAAGGATGGATGCATATCTCTTAAGAATTGGGTTCATAAAAGTTCTGTCAATGTAAACCTCTACATTGATGTGGTAAAGAATGTGCTGAGAAATCTAGGGCATTAAGGATTAGGTGATTTCTTTTCAATTAGTAACTGCTTGCAAATGCTTTTTACTTAATTAGTTTAGAATCTTCTTTTGTTTAAGTTATTAGTGTTCTTCTTTATCAAACAACTACCAATGCATGAACATAAATAGACAAGAGACACATAATGTAGGCTCTTTGCCAGGGCCAAAAACTCTCACTCTTTGAGAGGAAAAACCTGCACATATATTTTTCTTATAGAGATTTTGATTGACGAATACCAAGACCAAGACCCTTGACCTATTTGCCACTCCAAGACCAAGACACAAGTTCTCTTGACAGTCAACCTTCTTCTTGATTCCTCTTCCACTTCGACCTTCTTAGCATCGAGACATTGTCACCACCGAGATCTTATCACTGTCTTGACACCGAGATCTCCTTTATTGTGATACCTCCTCACTGTCATATTACCGAGACCTTACTTCTGTGATGGCACCTAGTACTTTTTCCACGTGATAACACTGATTCCTTCTGTGGTGCACCGAGCCTTTATCCTTGAGATGGTACCGAAACATAATAACATCATCAACGAATTGTGATTTCACTGGAATTATTTTCTAGCCGAGCTTGTTGAGGTATTCACCATGACTGTGATATCAACGAACTGTCATCACACTAATATGGCACCAAAACTGTGTTTTCTGGACTGTAATAACACCAAAACAGAGATACCTCTTTCTTGTGATGATACCGAACCTTGCTTACTGTAATTGCACCGAAAATACCTCACTACAATTGCACCGAACTTATCCATGTTATAGACATCTGAATTGCAGAGAGATCCGAACTTGTTGACTGTGGAATAGGCCGAGCTGCCTATTTATAGTAGTCCGTCCATGTAATTAGTTGACATGAGATTATGAATCGTTGTGTCTTCATTTAGGTGAGTTGACATGAGTTTTTGCATTTCATTTTGAAGCCGACATGAAGAAGGATACCTTGTGCTTGTCTTGGAGGGCTACTAGACCATTCTATTGACTCATATACATTTGTAACATGCCCAAGAAGGGTTCTTCATACATGACATTGACTGTCTTTGAATTTTCTGACTAGATGGCAAATCCTAGAGGCTCACAATGGGAGCCATCTAAAAATAAAATCCTTGCTCATGAAACCCATGAGTCAAGCATACAATCATTTTATTTTTCTTCTTTACATCAATTACATAAAAATCACAATTACACATGTCATTATGAAGACCGAGCCGAGTTACACTTTTCAACAGAATGAACTAGTCATTATACTACTATATGTGGATGGTTTGTTTATTACAGGTGTGGAGCATAGAATACTAGAATGCAAGAAAACACCAGTGTTTTTAAAACCGGCCACAAAAACCGGTTACCGGTCTGACCGGCCGGTTAGGAAGGCCACCGGTCAGAACCGGCCTAAAAACTCGGTTGGACCCCCTGATTCGCCCAAAAAATGACCTAACCGGGCCAAAACCGGCCGGTTTAGGACGGAACCGGCCGGTT
>APFE031468401.1:154084-242658 GCA_000404065.3 Pinus taeda | reverse complement strand
ACCGGTTCGTTTAGACCAAACCAGTCCCAGTTAGACCGGTTCCGGTCGGTAAACCGGTTCATTAGGTGGACCGGTCCGGTCACCGGTTCCGGTTTTAAAAACATTGGAAAACACTGACGATTGAATTTGAGATGAAAGATCTGGGACTCGTGCACTATTATTTGGGCTTGGAAGTCTGGCAGAAACCCGGTGATTTATATCTAGGTCAAGGTAAATACTTAATCAAGATGTTGCAAAAATTCGGTATGACGGATTCCAAACCTATGACTACTCCCATGATCATTAATTTCAAGAAGTTGAGAAGTTCTGACTCTAGTCTCGTGGATCCTACTAGCTATCATAAGTTGGTGGGTTCTCTGATGTACTTGGTAAATACGAGACTTGATATATGTTTCGGTGTAAATGTTCTTAGTCAATTTTAGTTGGAGCCTTGTCATGACCATTGGCTAGCTGCCAAGCCTATTTTGAGATACCTACGTGGCACAATACATCATTGTCTAAAGTATGATGGAAAGGAAGTCAAGTTAATAGGTTTTACCAATTCCGATTAGGGTGGCAGTGAAAATGATGGAAGAAGCACTACCGATGGATGTTTCAGTTTGGGATCTACATTGATTCCATGGATGAGTAGAAAACAAGATCCTGTTGCTTTAAGTAGTGCTGAAGCAGAATATGTTGCTGCATGTGAAGTAGGAAAGGGAGTTGTTTGGTTAAGAAAACTCTTGTCAGTTTATTTGGAAAGACTTTGGATCCTACAGTGATAAATTGTGATAATTAAAGCAACATCAAGATGTCTGAAGACCCTATATTCCGTGCAAGTACGAAGCATATCAACAACAAGTACCACTACATTAGGAGTTTGGTACAAGATGGGGTTGTGAAACTACAATATATTCCAATAGATGAATAGGTAGCTGATGTGTTGACGAAATCTCTTCCAAATAAGAAGTTTGAGTATTTTAGAAGCATGATTGGGTTGGTTGATGTTACAGATTTAGTTGATAGGGAGAGATGAAGCATCTGGCAAGATGCTTGGGAGGACATCTCGCTGACCTATGTGTTGATCTCTAGATCCCGAAGTGGGGAGGGTGGCGTTGGTCATGGAGCTTCGACCTTGGATACACACTAGATCCCTGGGTTGATGGTAAATCTTAAAAGCTTGATGGTACCTGGAGTGGCTAAAGCTTGAGTCCATCTTAGTCCCACTCGATTAGAGTACCCTGGTTAGGTATCTAATCTGTAGCACTGAGTGTGTTAGAACTCTTCGTAGTTCATTTCATTTTGAGATCTTCCGTGTACACTTATATGCATGTAATTATGAATACCTCCCTTGTTAAGAGGGAGTGTTGAAAAATGTAACTAGTGTCGGTCTTCATAATTGTACTTGTCAATTTTGTTTTTGTTATTAAAGAAAACGACTTATTAAAGCACGGGTTTCATGCTTGGGTCAATGCTTTCTAGGTCATAGGCTCCATTGAAGGCTTCTAGGTTTTGTCTTGAGTCATTGGAGTCATTGTCATTTTTATTAGACCCTTCTTGGGCTTTTTGTATCATGTAAAAATAATTATTTTTGAGTCAAAAGGGTTATTTGTCCCCTCCACATCAAGTCAGCCCTGTTTCCATGAAGTCGGCCTACATTAGGGAAATTCGACCTAGCAGAAAGGCTATATATATGGAGGTAGTTTGACCTATTTGGAGCATTCACTCAACAAGTTCGATCTTCAAGGAAGAGAGGCAAAAAGGAGAGCGAAGTAGTTGGAGAAGAACAAAATTTGCAGGGAAGACCTAATTCGAGTTTCTGGGCTATCTATCTTTCACACATGCGAAGTTTTTGGGCAGTTGTTGGGGCCAAAATTTTGTGTCTACTGCAGGTCCGAAATTTTGTTGCTGGGGTCCGAAGCTGCTACTGGGGAGTTGTTACTTGAAGATTTTGACAAGGATCATCTATTGAAGGGAAGGGATGACTTGGTGGTAGGTCTAAGAGGTCTTGGAGAGTCTCATCTTGATTTGAATCTACTAGTAGAAGAGTTGGATTGGGTTTTCCCCTTGAAGGGGTTTTTCCTTGGCTGAGCGCCTACATCTTGTGTCTCTTGTTCTTGTTTTCTTCATAGACATATAATTTGGTAATTGCTTAATGAAAGATAAACTAATAAAGAAGTAAAAGAAGCCAACGTAATTGACAAGTAATTATCGAGAAAGAAGAATCAAACCGTAATTCCTATAAGCATTTATTTCTCAACAAACTCAACCTAATCTTGGACTTCTGTTGATAATTAATCTGTAAAAATCTTCATTCAAAGACCAAGTCATATTGATGATAGTTATTTACAAATATAGTTGTAATATTTGCATTTACAATTTTGTATATCAATTTATTATGACATCTATTTTTTATTATTTACTGTAATTTCTACCTATTGGATCCGATGTCCATATCAAATGATGATTTCTACAAGCATATGTCTTATTTAAGTTATATAGGTATTTTTTCCACATGTATGGTGAAATATGTTAATTTTGTTGAACATTAAATAAATAAATCTCTAATACTATTATCTGTCAATGTAGGATTTTGTATTTCTGTGAATCTAATGTACTTCGTGTATCTCTTATAACTGACTATGGTTAGAAGACTGAACAAAGCACCCAGAGCTTAAATTCTCCACTTCTGTTCACCTGCTTTATGAAATGAAGAAAGGGAGTTACACATCGTGTAACGACCTATTTATAGAATAATATCAAAGAAATTTTAATTCATAAATTATATTAATCAAATTAATAAAATAATAAAAATAAACTAATGATAAAGTATTTTAATATAAATCTAATCTTTATATTAAAATAAAAAAATCGGAAAAAGGAAAGTTAATTAAAATCAATATATTTTGACACGCCATGGGAAGGGTGTCGTGAGGAAAGGAAGCAGTGGGTGCTAGAGGAAGGACAGCCACCGCTAAGAATTAGTTTATAAACCAAGAACAGGAGAACTAAAAGGGGGGGCCGGGGGGGGAGAACAGGAGAACTAAAGGAGGAAGAGGAGCAGAATCTGAAATTAACCACAAAAGGAAGAGCACGGATTGTTCTGAGGTTCTGGGCACGGAGGAACAGTCAGCTTCAACTGAGACGCTTACTGGACTGAGCAGCGAGGCTCTGCTCAGTTTGGCTGGGTGGTTTCGGACTTTTGGTAATGCAGCAGGAGCAGGAGCAAGAGTCACGACAAAGCAGACAGGTTAGTACTCAATAGAAGAATAGATAATTTGTATTAAAATTTTATTTGTGAGTAGAATATTGTTAAACTCTGTTAAATATCAATTTGAAAGGCTTCACAGAGTACTGAACATGAATTTGTTAGACCTTGTTAAACTTTGAATTTACAGTTCTTACACATCTGATTAGGATGTTAAACTTGTTAGCTAGAATTTCATTCTCTTCCTCACAGGCTTGACCAAACACTGTGCATTCTCCTTAGGAGTCAAAGAGTTCTGTAATATTGTAAAATCCCCTTGTAAAAATACCTATGTTATGCCAATAATTTTCTGAGTATAGTTTGAGGTGTTGTTATTGGGAGATTTTGTCGAACTGTTAGGTGATGAACATGCTGTAGGTGATTTTCATAATTTTTGTTTCCAGGACAATTTATATAATGCCTCAACATGTACCAAACAGACTTTTAAAACTAACTTATACTACTTATATCAAACCCAGAAATTTACACATTGCTGATATATGAAAATAGCACCAACAGAAAAGTCTTTTCTTGCTCAAAATATGAATACACAGCGGGCAGATAAGAAAGAATGAACCTGGTAAATACACCAGCAAGCAGTCATGGCACAATATTTGAATTTCTTGATAGATATCAACTTCCCACTGTTAACTTGTTAAGTACATACCCAGAAATTAATCCCTACGACTTTGTTTTCTTGCCAAGATATGTTACAGGACCCCCACCTAAGGCTGATATGTATGCACAGGTAGCTGGTGTTCGTTCTCCCACTTCTGAAGTGCGTTGATTCGATCAGCAAATAACACAGGCTCCAAGCTTCACTCATTGAGAGCAACACGTTTAGCTAGGAGACTCAGAACTCGGCCTCAGCAAGGTGATACTCTGGTTCAGCAAGACCAACACACAGAAGAAGAACCCACGGCCTCTTTTCTGTCAAGGAATACGGCCCTCTCACACCCAGAACTTAGCCACGACAAGTATATGCGCCTAGCCACAGTTATAATAATGGTTTCAATCTGCTGGTCCAGGGAGCTCGATGGTTTCAGTAGCAGAACTTGTCCAGAGATATGGTGTGTCTCCACATCCTCTTCACAAGAGAACTTGACCCAAATGTACAGGGAACTCGTCCAACTTCAAGAGCAGATAGCTTGTCCCTTGCTATTCGAACCCACCAGCTGATAGATTAGGAAACACGACTTTTTGATGGGTATTCTCCCAATGAGATAATACTCAAGATTTGGCCATGGCTTCAACCTGTAAGAAGATAAATGAGAAATACATAGTCAGGAAGTCAACTGATAACACCTCTTCTAGCTCAAATCTCCTGTAAATCTTTTACTCTATTAAAGCGTAGCAGTGAAATCTGAGTGATCTCACACTCTTGAACCAACTAGGGTCTCTAATTTCAACATTAAAGCTAGCTGTGGTGGCTAGGGTTTCTCAAACCCTAAAATTCTTCTCCAAAACTCTCAAGGATCTCCTTTTCTCAAAACACAAGTGAATGAATGAGGAAAGTCTCCTCACTTTTTCTCTTTTCTAAATTTGTAGCCACTTTTGCCGCCATTTAACCCTTTTAACTTTTATAAATTAAAGTGACTTTTCACTTTCCTAGGAAGTGTCCCCCTTTTAACCCCTTAGACTTTTATAATGTTTCCCTAGGCGAATTAATTCCGCTTATTAAATTTTCCCCGCCTTAACCTACGGGAACCATGTTAGGCTAGTGGACTTCGTCATATGCTTTCTAAGTGGTCAGGGACATTACAGTCCTCCCGGCCCAAAATTGCTTGTCCTCAAGCAATTTTAACTCTGGATTCTTGAGCACCTGCTCACCTTCCTAGGTGGCATCCTCCACAGGTATATCCTTCCATTTTACCAGGTACTCCTTCACTGTCCTACTTCGCAGCTTCCTCTCCCTGGTTTCTAGCATCTTTTCTAGGACTAAGATCAACTCTCCTTCCTCGTCCAACTGTGGGAGTTCTGCAGAAGTGACAACATGTTGTCCTACGGCCTTTTTAAGACACGAGACATGAAAGACATTGTGAATCTAACATCTTTTAGGAAGCTTGAACTCATAGGCCACTTCTCATACTCGTCTTACAATTCTGTATGGCCTGTAGAACTTGGGTTTCAACTTTTTCCCCCTTTGTTTTGAGTGACGACTGCTTGTGGGACTGAAGACGGAGGTACACCATATCTCCCACTTCAAAGTTGCGCTCGACTCTGTATCTGTCCGCGTATAATTTCCGCTAATTTTGAGCCTTCTGTAGATTGTCCTTGAGGACCTTCAAAATATCTTGGCTTTCCTGAATCTAGTCCTTGGACAAAGGTGCTCGACTATCCCCAAATATCCTATCTACAAATGTTGGGGCGTCATACCCATATAATGCTTTGAAGGGTGCCATACCGATGGACATGTAGAAAATGGTGTTGTAGCAATGTTGCCCTAGATACAACCACTTTATTCATGCCTTTTGCTAAGCAGTTACAAAATTGCGAAGATAGCCCTTCAGCCATTTGTTGACTATCTCTTTCAGTCCATCAGTCTGTGGGTGGTAGCTAGTGCTCACTGTCAGTGCGGTCCCCACAAGTCTGAATAGCTCTTGCCAGAAATCACCCATGAACCTATTGTCCCTGTCACTGACAATAGTCTTGTTACCTACCACTAGTGGGTGATCCCTATAGAAGAATTTTTTCTCCTAGATTTGTCTTCAGTCGGCAGCTAGTAGCCCTTGCAGCCACCTGATAGCTTGATGTGCTATTATTCTCCGCCACCTAACCTAGCCATTGCATGCCCTCGCTCATCTGTCATGATCGTATGTTTGAAGGTGGGCCTTCCAACCCCGAAGGTATGGTTTTTCATTATGTAATTGGGTGTTTATGCTTTCTTTTCTTGGGCACATTTGGACATGGATTAGTGGGGGGGTTCAGTGGAAAGAAAGAGCTTGGTCTATACTCTTGTTTCCTTACCTTAACTTTGGTGGGTTAATCTTGTATCCTAGTCCCGTGGGATCTCCTTTATGGGCCATTAGCTTTAGGAGTGATGCTACATGGGAAACCTTGATTTTGGTTGCATGGTCTTATTTCTCGATACCACATATCTCACTTCCCTTTGCTCATTACAAGCCCTTTTCTTATTCTCCCCATCTGGGTCCACATTTGTTCATTGGTTCCACAAGGTGTTGGCGGCCCCCTCCCCTTGTCGACACCTTGGGTCGGGCCTGGAATGATGCTCCAAAGGTTGATGCAGCTAAAAAGAACGATAAAATCATAATCCGGCCACATACAATAGGAAATGTACCACAAAATAGAAAAGATGACTAGGACAATAAACTTTAGCACGTGGGCAAAAGCCAAACATGAGCTCCACCCCTTATCATTATGACCATCACCTTGGTTCCTAGGGACCCTATGAGTGCCCCTCTCATCATTAGGGAACCCATGATTGTCCCAACCCCTAGTGGGCGATGAACTGCCCCACATTAAAGGTGTAATTACTGCTACATCTTACACATCATGCTCTTATTTCCTTGAGCCTCGAGCAGTAAAAGTGAAGAAATATCAACAAAATGCAAGACATATAAAGAAGGGTGGAAAAACGAAGGTCAGGGTGAGTCACGTACCACGATTGCTCCCTCCTACATTCATACACCCAAAGTATGGGCTTCCCTCATCATAGTTTCCCATGTACCATGGCCAGCGGCTCGGAACCTCCCCTATTGCCCACACTTCGTTCCATCACTATCTCACCTGACACTGTTGATTTGGGGTAGCATCGGATGTGCTCTAGCCACGAAAATTGGGGAGAGGCTAAAGCACATGAGATCTACAATACTCAAAAATGGTTTGGGCAAATTCTGAACAATTTGGCAGATATTAAAATAATTAATATTTTTAATGTGTATTAATATAAAACTGTGTTAGAAGGGTCCAAAAGTCATGGATCAAGCCAGAGTTAATCTTAGCCGTTGATTAGGGACTTAATCTCAATCATTGATTTGTTAACGAGAAAAATATATAAGGAGGCTTGAGGGTCACTTGGAGAACACACCAGAGTGATCAGTCATTCTATTCTCTAGAGCGGGGTTTGCTAAGAAGATAGAATTAGTGATCAGTAGCGAGGGGCAGTGAATACAGAAGCAGAGAGGGTACTGGGAGAATCAACGTAGAAGTCGGGTGAGAGGGATGCAAAGCTAGCCAGAGGCTCATGCAAAGCCAGCTAGGGCCCACGCAGAGGCAGTCAAGAGCTGCGCAGTGCCTCAGAGAGCTAGAGTGGGTGACGCAGTGCCTCCAGAGGTTGACGCAGGGGTTATTGGGCTGACACTGGGCTAGGAAGGGCTGACACAGTCCCTAGAGGCAGACCCTGGGGTTTTCGTGGGGAGACTGGAGCTGGGAGCTGTCGGAGTGTTTATCCAAGATTTCAGCCGGAATATCTACTTTCGAGTAGAGAGGTACTACTGTCGAGATTATTCTCTGTTGGGTGAGCCGGTTTTGGCACCTAGATTGTATTCATAAATTGCATAATAATAAAACCCTCAGATGGTTGCACCTGTTTTCTCGCATTGGGTTTTTCCGGGGACATTGGTCCAAAAACAACGGTGTCACTTGTGTGCTTGTTTTGTTTCCTTCAGTTGATGATCTGTAATGTGTTGAACATGTACTTGTATTTATTTTCAGTATTTACATGGTAAATAACTTGTTAATTAATCAGAACAAGTAGGCAGAAATAAATCAGAAAGTACATGAAAGGTTTCTAATAGTTAGACTTAGAAATTCCAACATGGTATAAGAGTGTGGTTGCAGATCACAGGAGAACTGAGGATATCAGCTGAGCAGAGCAACAGTAGTAGAAAAAAGCTGTCCCGAGTGACAAACGTTGTTCCTAGCAGAGAGGCAATAAGGAAGGGGTGACACAGTGTCTGTGTCATCAAGTTTGAGCCAGGAAGAGGATCAATGCAGTGGCAGAGGGGAGCAGACTCGACCTACGTAGTGCCCGGTCATCCTTCTCAGTCAGGAAGGATTGACACCTGTGGCCTGGAGGTGCGAATTTTGCTGGTGTGGGATTATGCAGAGCCTAGAAGCTCTAACCTTTAGTTTGCTGGGGCTTAGGAGGTTGTGGGTAAGTTGCAGAGTGAAGCTGGTGGGGTACTGTAGTCAGAACAGTACCTAAACAGGGCAAGACCAAGGAGGAGGGAGGTGCCGCTGAGGATTTCTAGCCAAGAAATCCGGATCAGTAGTGCAGTTGCACTAAGGATCAGAGTAGGGGCATCTCAACATTGGCAGAGGGTTTCCAGGAGGGAAATCAAGGCTCAGAGGGAGTCACACCGAGAACTTCTAGAAGGGAAGTAGAGGAGCAGCGAGATGGCAGTGAACGGGGTAAGAGACCAGGACAGACTGGACGAAGCCTCAAACTTCATAGTCTAGAAGGCCAGAATCTTATCCGTTCTAGACAGGAACCGTCTCAAGCAATTCGCCTTGAGGACAATAGCAGTCCCAGTTGAATCGACTGATAACGATAAGTACGAGGATGCAATGGCGAGGCCCAAGAGCATCATCCTCGACAGGGTCAAGGACCATGTAGTGCCACACATTGCCGAGAAGAATACGACAAATGAGATGTGGGATGCCCTAAAGAAGTTGTATCAGCATACTTTCGTGCAAAGGAAGATGCTACTAGAAAATCAACTATGGTCATACTAGACGCAGAAGGGAGAACAGATCAACCCCTTCCTCGGTCAATTGAAGGAGATCCAGGATCAGCTAACTTCCATAGGAGCCACACCAGATCAATAATTGATGGTGAGAATAGCCTTGAACGCAGTCTCAGAAGACTGGGAAGTGTTTGTCTAGAGCATACTGGGCAGGGCGACCCTTCCAGATTAGGAGGAAATGTGGGCGGCTCTTCGCCAAGAAGAGATCAAAAGGTTAAGCAAGGCGGGAAGCAGCGACAAGGGGATCAAAAGCAAGAAGGAGAGGAGGATGTTGCCCTAGCATCTGAGGGAAAGCAGGAGAAACGAAAGAAGGACCTCTTTAAGGTCAAATGCTTCAACTGTGGGGAATTGGGTCACTATTCGAGCCAGTGTCCGAGGAAGAAGAGCAAGGGAGAGGTTTCCAAGACAACGCTGCATCAGCAAGGGTGGAGAAGGAATTGGAGACAGATGATGATTGTGCCATGAGTGCTCACATGCCACTTGAGTGGAAGTGGGGAGACATTGAGCTGTAGTCAGATGGACTACAGGCGATGAAGGGCAGGATCCTCGAGGTACCCAACCTCTTGGATTATACCTTGCTACGGGAGCCCCGAAGAGGAGTAGCAGGACTAGCGGATGTCGGTAGAGGCGGATGCATATGGAGCGACAGAGGGAGCTATAGTGCAGGATTCCCAAGACAGCGCGAGGCTAGCACTCTGCAACAGTGCGAGAGGCACGTGAGTGTTGCACTAGTTCAAGATGGCACAGAAAGGTGTGCAACGACGTGAGATGCTCAGAGTTGTTGCAATAGCGCAGAGGTCAGAGAGGGAGCACTTATCAGTGACACAGGGAGCTTCAACATCGGGAGTGTTTCTAGTCTGACGGAGATGTCAGATTTGGGAGATCAGTTACTTACTTCTCAGTAACTAAATTGCAGTGCAGTAGTTAGTAGTGGCAATGCTATGGGCAGCACGATGCAGCATGATGAGAGGGGTTGCAGTGCAGATGCAACAGTGGCAGTGGCAGGGCCATGGGTAGCAACACGGATGCAGAGGGAGCTGCTATACAGATGTAGCAGTGGCAATGGCAAGGCCATGGGTAGCAGTGGAGAGGATGTTGGGCAACAGGCCTAGCATCAACACAGGGACCGATGTCGGATGATCAAGGTGATGCTCAGTGAGGAGTATTACTAGAGCACAGTCCTCGCTAAGTTGGAGTGTTGATTTGGGGTAGCATCGGATGTGCTCTAGCCATGAAAATTGGTGAAGAGGCTAAAGAACATGAGATCTCCAATACCCATAAATGGTTTGGGCAGATTCTAAACAATTTGGGAGATATTAAAATAATTAATATTTTTAATGGAGTCCCTAAGTCTAAACTTAGGGAAAATAAAATATTAATGCGTATTAAATTGTGTTAGAAGGGTCCAAACTTCATGGATCAAGCCAGAGTTAATCTTAGCCATTGATTAGGAACTTAATCTTGGCCATTGATTTATCAATGAGAAAAGTATATAAGGAGGCTTGAGGGTCACTTGGAGAACAAACCAGAGTGATCAGTCATTCTATTCTCTAGAGCGGGGTTTGCTAAGAAGATAGAATCAGTGATCAGCAGCAAGGGGCAGTGAATACAGAAGCAGAAAGGGTACCGAGAGAATCAACGGAGAAGTGGGGAGAGAGGGACACAGAGCTAGCTAGAGGCTCATGCAGAATTAGCTAGGGCCCACGCAGAGCCAGCCAGGAGCTGCGCAGTGCCTCAGAGAGCCAGCGTGGGTGACACAGAGGCTCTAGAGGCTGACGTAGAGGCTCTAGAGGCTGACACAGTGTCTCCAGAGGTTGACACAGGGGTTATTGGGTTGACGTTGGGCTAGGAAGGGCTGACACAGTCCCTAGAGCCAGACGCTGGGGTTTTCGTGGGGTAGACTGGAGTTGGGACTTGGGAGTTGTCAGAGTGTTTATTTGGGGTTTCAACCAGAATATCTTCTCCCGAGTAGAGAGGTACTACTGCCGATATTATTCTCTATTGGGTGAGCCGGTTTTGGCACCCAAATTGAATTTAGAAATTGCATAATAATAAAACCCTCAGATAGTTTCATCGGTTTTCCTGCATTGGGTTTTTCCGGGGACATTGGTCCAAAAACAACGGTGTCACTTGTGTGCTTGTTTTGTTTCCTTCAATTGATGATCTGTAATGTGTTGAGCATGTACTTGTATTTATTTTCAGTATTTACATGGTAAATAACTTGTTAATTAATTAGAACAAGTAGGCATAAATAATTTAGAAAGTACATGAAGGGTTTCTAACAGTTAGACTTAGAAATTCCAACAGACACCTGCCATTTGATATTTGTACCATGGACCTGTCATTCCCTCAGAGGTTGAAACCACCTAATAGGATCCTTTATTAATTTATCTTGCCAATGAAGGAAACATTTGGACATGTCTAAAACCCCATTTGGAAGGGCATGCCACTATGAAGTGTCCACTTTTTCCCTTGATTAGCAAGCTTATTTACTCAATTGTACTAATGAATTATTGTAATTGAAGGTGGGGAGACGCGTTGAATCTTATATAGGATTGCAAGTGGGTTTTCATCTTGGACTTGGCCTCCTTATATAGGATCCAAGCCCTCCAGAGAGTCATAATGGTACTTGTAGGGTGAGCGTTTGAGCCATGGGCTTCTAGCCATGCAGAGCATTGGTTGCCACACCATGGGCTTCTAGCCATGCAGAGCATTGATTGCCACACCATGGGCTTCTTTAGTACCACCACATTACTTGTTCCTGCCCTAGTTATACAGAGATGATGATGTACTTGGACCACATTGCCCAGCCGACTACACATTGCACTCGACACTTGGTAGCTGACCCAGGGCCCAGAGGAGGTTTTGTCTCTCTCGGGGAGACATGGGAGGGCATGCGTCATCTTCTAGCCCTCATTGATGGATCATCGACTTGATCTTGAGCCATTTGGAGACCCATGAGACCCATTTGGAGCCCAGAGAGTCCAAATTGGGGTTTAGAGATGTTTTGCAACGTTTGGAGGGTATCCCTACCTTATTCACCATTTTGTGGCCCTCACTCTCGTCATAAACACATGAGGCCTCAATGCTGCTCCTCTAGGCCTCCACATTAGCCCAGCGTGGCCCTAAGAAGGCTAATTAGACTTATTTTATGAGCTATCATGGTTGTCTTGTAACCATGGGTGGGTTACTAGACATTTTAGGCATTGGAGGGGTTTTTTCTTTTAATTTTTGAACTCTTAGATCATGTATAAATAAGAGAGAGCTACTCTCTCTCAAATCATCACACTTTGGATTATCGATCTCTCATTAGAGAATTTCCGGCCTACAATTTGAGGATGAATTTTCAATGAAATGGATGAATTTTGACGTTTGGTTGTTTCGCCATCATTCTTGGAGCTTCTCTTTGGCATTTTTGTGGATGGTTATATTCTTCATTGTCTTGTAAGTGCCTTTTAATTGCTATATTTATGATTTGGTGAATGTCTAATGCATGGAATATTTTCTTATGGTGATTATTATGCCCTAATTGATGCGAATTATTTTAAGCATTGAAATCTATTGGAATTTTCTGCATGTGTTACTCATTAGGCAATGAATGAATGAATGTTCCTAGAGGATTGATTGCATTTGCATCCTTAAAACTCCACACCAAGTGTCATCGAAGTATAAAAATCTAGAAGTCATTTTGTTGCTGCTTCCATCAAGAGTAGCGAAATTCCTTCTAGGTCTCCCTGAAGAGCGAGTTGCCATTTCTAGGTTTATCTTGACTCCATTTCTCCCAATAGGAAGGCACTAGGTCCTAGATCCTTGGTGATCACATTATACTTGAAAAATCATTCTTTTTTCACCTTTCCTTCACCTCTTTTCTCATCCCCTTAAGGATAAGGAGGCCCCTCTAGGGCTTGGTGCGAGTTTTGATTAGAGAGTGCATTTTGAATTCTATCTTGACAAGATGCATTCTTAGTGTCTCCTCTACGCATCCACAAGTTTTGAAAGAATTCTGATGGTGGAATCTCAATATAATCGATGCCCCAGCCATCTCACCAATTGGGAAGCCTAGAAGCTAATCCCTCAACTTGGGGATTCTTCTCTCTTGCCTACCTTGACCTTGGATGTGCCTATATATCATAATATATCTCAACCCTAGGTCTTGTGTAGGATCCTTTCCAAGGGGTTTTTTTTGGAAATTTTTACTAGCTTCTCCCAGAGCTTGCACATTTATTGAACCTTTTCATTGAATGAGCCTCCTTGCCTCACTTCAAACCCATCATCCAGCCATCTGTCACAAGCGAGGAATACTGGGACTCCTCCTGTCAGTGAAAATCCGAGAAGAGAAGGGGACTTAGGCTCTGGTGATAATGGGTCTCTGTTCCAGGTTGTTGTTGTGCCCTATAGCTTTTGCCTCTTTAGAAGGCTTGCTAGTTTATGCAGCAACATTTTTGGCGCCGTTGCCGGGGAGGAAGCAGGTCTACCTTCCCTGTGAATAATTGAGGCATTGATTCATTAATGACATTATAAGTATTCCTTTGGCGACTTCATTCATTGGCAAAACCCCTAGTTTGATTGGAAGCGAAGAATTAGAAGACAACATTCCTCCTAGAACTAGGGCTGCTACAAGAAGAGGGGAGAGAACTCCAACACCTGTTAGAACCAACTCGCTCCCCGACTTTGATAGGGCTAACAAAGAAAATATCGATATGGATGCCAATGCTAACCAAAATTAGAACAAACGTAAGATCCCAAGGTCCAAAAGACTTCTTTCTAATGTTTTTAGACATTTGAAATTGAGTGACAAAATTGGTCCTTTACTAGATAAATATCCTGAATGGTTACCCAAGTTCAAAGGTGCCGCTGATCAAAGTGCTAATGATCATTTAGATGATTTCTTTTGGGAAACAGGCCCTTGAGGGGTTGATGATGACCTATTGATGATGTTATTTGCTTTATCCTTTAAAGGAAATGTTAGGGAATGGTATCTTGGTCTCCCTCTGGGCAACATTGATGACTTTGAAAAATTTGAAGATGCCTTTAAGAAAAGATGGTCATCTAATGCTGATGGAGCCTTTAACCTTGAGAAATTTTACCACATGATAAAGAAAGGCAACGAGGATGTTAGGGAATTTATCCAAATGTTTGATAGGATTGTCAGGGATATCTCTGATGTTATGAACCAACTCACAAAAAATATAGAAAAGATAGATCAACGACTTCAAAATCAGCCTCTTCGAGGGGGCAATGTCCTTTACATTACATAGATGAACAATTCTTGGATGATACAAATGACTAAACCTCCTTTCTATATATAGGAGTCTAAGGGGTCACAATATAATCAAAGCCGACATAACAGTAATAATATAAGGGCACAACAATAACAATAGTGGGCTTCTATGGGGCACACTAATAACAATATGGGGACAATAGGGGCACAACAATATTAATAAGGGATACAACTACAATAGTAATGGGGTAATCACTAGTATTATAGAGACCGAACATGCCCCTCTCCTTCAAATAAGTGTTGTCCTCAACGATTGAGTAGTTCTGGATGCTTCTGTATAAAATTCTCATCCTCCCATGTGGAATCTTCAGCAAATAAGTTCTTCCACTTGATAAGATACTCTGAAATTGATCGATTTCGTAGCTGTCGAGTTCTTGTTTCTGTGAATGCTTCCAGTTCTAATATGATTTTCATTCCTCGTCAAGTTCTGGAAATATTGTTTAAACTGGGCACTTGTCACCTATAGCCTTCTTTAAACATGAAACATGGAAAACTGGGTGTACTTGGGAAGTTGCAGGAAGCTCCCATTTGTATGCCATAGTACTAATCTTTTGCAACACCTTGTACATACCATAATAATTTGGTGATAATTTATTATCCTTCTTAGCTTGCTTGAGGGGCATTTGTTTATATGGTTGTAGCCATAGGAATACCCAGTCACCTACATCAAAACTTCTTTCGCTGCGATGTTGATCTGCCTGTTGTTTCATTTCATTCTGCACCAAAGTGAGGTTATCATTTAAGAGTTGGAGAACTTGTTGTTGATACTCTATGTGATCTTCCACTGCTTGAACCTTAGAATTTTCTCTTAAATATGATGTGATGGATGGTGGATGATATCCATAAAGTGCTGTAAATGGGGTCATTTTTGCTACAGTATGGAAGGAAGTGTTATACCACCATTTAGCCAGAGGCAACCATTTGGCCTATTATGTCTGTTTATCAAAGACAAAGAAACGAAGATATCCTTCCAAACATTTGTTTACTATCTCAGTTTGCCCATTAGATTAAGGATGATAAGATGAGCTATGAGCTAACTGAGTACCGAGACAAGAAAATAATTTTGTCCAAAAATTTCTAGTGGAAATGGGATCTTTGTCGCTTACAATAATCTTTGGGTTTCCATGTAGATTTTGGATTGTTTCCATAATGCAGTAGAAACTGTACTGGCTTTAAATGGATGAGATAATGCACAAACGTGTGCATACTTGGTAAGATTGTCAACTACCACCATGATGACACTCTTTCCTTCGGACTTAGGTAAACCTGTGATAAAATCCATTGAAACCTCCTCCCAACGTTGGCTTGGAATAGATAAAGGTTGTAATAGACCTGGGGTCTTAATTGTTTCAAATTTATTTTGTTGACAAACCAAGCATTCTGCCACAAACTTTTGAATATCCGATTTAAGGCCATCCCAAAAAAATTCCTTCTTAACCATGTGGTAAGTTTTTAAAAATCCCGAGTGCCCTCCTAAGGGAGAAGTGTGAATTTCCATAAGAATTTTTTGTTTGAGTTGGGAATTCTTACATAGGTATAAGCGATCTTTGTACCATAATGAATCATTTTTCCAGCTAAATGTATCAAATGTACTGGGATCTTGTTGTAGCTTTTGAATGAGTGTCCACACTTCTTCGTCATTCTTCCATTCATCCCTTGCCTCATTTATCCAATCTGGTTGGATAATAGAAATGGCGCAAAGCAATGCTTCCACATCCTTGTCCTTTCTTGAGAGTGCATCTGGCACAACATTTTGCTTCCCTTTTTTATAGATGATTTCAAAGTCATAACCCAACATCTTTGTGACCCATTTTTGCTGCTTTTCTGAAGATAATTTTTGTTCTAAAAAGTATTTATGACTATCATGATCCGTTTTTACCTTGAAGTGTCTTTCCATTAGGCAGGGTCGCCATTTCTTAAGTGCATGTATTATTGCCAACATTTCCTTCTCATAAATAGCTTTGTGTAAATACTTTCCTTTGATTGGACGACTTTCGAAAGCAATGGGTCTTTCTTCTTGCATTAAAACAACACCAATTGCATTTCCTGAGGCATCACCTTCCACAATGAAGGTTTTTGTGAAGTCAGCCATAGCTAAGGCCGGTGCTTGGCACATTGCCTTTTTAAGATGTTCAAAGGCCTTTGTTGCTTTTGGAGTCTATGAAAATGCATCTTTCTTCAATAATGTTGTCAGAGGTGCTGTTATTCTCTCATAATTCTTAACAAACTTGCGATAATACTTTGTCAACCTGAGAAATCCTCGCAGATGCTTTATGAATGTGGGGATTTTCCATTCTTTAATGGCTTTAATTTTGCTAGGGTCTACATTAACACCTTGATGAGATACAATATGACCCAGATATTCCACCTCTTGCACTCCAAAGGAACATTTGAAGCTTTTTGCATATAATTGTTTCTCCTCCAATAGTTTGAGCACCCTGTCAACATGTTGAACATGATCCTTCCAAGACTTGCTCTAGATTAGTATATAATAAAAAAATACTAACACAAATCTTTTAAGGGTTTGAAAACGAAATTCATTAAACCTTGCAATGTAGAAGGTGCATTGGTAAGGCCAAAAGGCATGACCAAAAATTCATAATGACCCTCATGAGTTCTAAATGTTGTTTTCAGAATGTCTTCAGTCTTCATTTTGATTTGATGATATCCTAAACGAAGATCCAACTTGGTGAAGTAAATTGATCCATGCAATTCATCCAATAATTCGTCAATGATAGGAATGAGAAATTTATCTTTAATAGTGTGCTTGTTGAGCTCCCTATAATTCGGTCATATGCACCATGATCCATCCTTCTTGTGCACCAATAGTACTGGAGTAGAGAAATAACTTTGACCAGGTTGAATTATGCCAGCCTCTAGCATTTTTGCAATCATACGTTCAATTTCACTCTTTTGGGCATAGGGATATCTATAAGGCCTGATGTTTGGAGGAACGCTTCCTGGAATCAAATGAATAGCATGACCATGATCACGAATAGGTGGGAGGCCTTTGGGAGTCTCAAATACCTTGGAATGATTGTCCAAAGCTTTTTGGAGATCTGGAGAAATAAATGATTTCGATGTGGGAACCTCTAGCGAACATAATTGTGCAATTACGCCTCATTTTTCCTTGTTTAGAAGCTTTGTCATTCCGTTAGAGCTGGTTATCTTTCCTGTTTTCCCTGCAATACCCCTTAATTCAACTTCCTTTCCTTCCAAACAAAATTTCATGAAAAATTCTTGAAAATTAAACGCTATTGTACCCAAAGATTGTAGCCATTGGACTCCTAGTACAACATTAGCACCACCCATTGGAATGGAAAGCATTGGGCTATTCAATACATATTCTCCTATGGATAGCTTGATATTATGGCACTTTTTAGAGAAATTTATGGTTCCTCCACTTGAAACCATCACTTGACACTCTGGTGCTGGATATAGGAAGTGATCTAATTCCTTGGCTATCTTACAATGAATAAAATTATGGGTACTGCCCGAATCACTCAATACTATTACCTTTTTCTTCTTGATATGTCCTTCTATCTTGATAGTTTGAGGAGTGGTAATTCTGACCAATGCATTACAAGATGTGGTTAGATTCATTTCTTCTTTCTCTAGGGTTTGTTCATGGTGTATATCCTCTTCTTTTGATGTTTCTTGTTCCTTTTTTTCCTCCTCTTCACAATCTATGTAAAATAATTTCTTCTCAGCACACTTATGACCTTTAGTGTATTTGCTATCACAACTGTAACAAAGCCAGTTGCTCTTTTTTTCTTCCAATTGTTGTGGTGTCAACCTTGTAGGTTGTGGAAGGTTAGGGGCAACAACACTTCCATCTTTATAGTTGTGAGTGGCAAGCTTCCTAGTTGCCATAATTCTGCTTTCCATTTTTCTTGCCAACTTGAATGCCTTCTCCAATGAATCAGGTTCCCAAAGGCGAACCTCATGTTGGATGTTATCTTTTAAAGTCTCTATGAACACATCAATCCCATCCTCCTCTGGAATATCTTTTACCCTTATATTCAATTTTTGGAAGTCCTCAATGTGCTCCATCATTGAACCTTTTTGTTTGAGATTTATCAATTGGCTAAAAAAGGTGTTGCTTTTTGTATCCTCATAATGTGCTACCATTTCTTCCATAAAAATTGCCCAAGTGACAATCTATTTATGAGAGCAAAGCCATTGGTACCATACAAATTGATTTGGTTGCAAATATAAAATTGCAATGCGTACCTTTTGTGTTTTTTGCACATTATAGAGATCGAAATATTGTTCCATCTGTAGTATCCAGGTTACAGGATCCTTGCTATCAAACTTCCTCATATCGATCTTTGGAACATGGTGGGTCTTCAATCCAATGTTAGAGTCTATGAAATCATGTTTAGCATTTCTTTTGTTCTCTTCACGAGTTTCCTTTACTACCCTTTCACCACTAGTAAACATTTCTTGTAGCAACTTTGTCAAATTTGTCTTCAAACCTTCCATTTTGCCTTCCATCTTAGCTTCCATGCCTTTCTTTAAACCATCCATCTTATCTTCCACGCCATCCATCTTAACTTCAATGCTTCTTTAAATCATCCATCTTAGCTTCTGTTACTTTTTGTGAGAGTGAATTTTGTTGCACTCGGTCTCGTAATTTTGCTATATCATGTTGCATTTCTTCCTCTTCTTCATGAGTCATGCTAGAGCTTTCAGGTTGCTTACTAGGTGTTTCCATTTTCTTTCTTTGGTGCATCAATTAATGATAATTATGCTTCACTATGCCCTTTGAATTCCTTCAAACTAATTTTCCAAACCAAACTTATGCAAAATAAAGAAAAAAACTACACACTTTTTTTCACTTTGTAGGAGTTTGATATTGAATTTGATGTATCTTTGAAATTTCGGGTCTCCAAGGTCTGAAATTATGAACTATGGTAGCCCTCCGAGTCCTCTTTCCAATGCCACTAGTCTGATCGAAATTGGATTCTCCAAGAAAGAGTTATGCCCAATTTCCCAAGATGACCTGATTATACACTTTTTCAGTAGAGCAAACTTGTACGAAGTGCCACGTGTCACTGTTTCAACCTTTGGACCTGAAAACGATGCAAAAAAAACTGCAGTTCGTCCTCTTTGTGTAACTTCTTACAAAATTTCAATCTGATATTCAGAGAGAAAGTTATGACGATTTTCCCAAGGTTACCTGTTTGGGATGTAATTCAGGAGCCTGCAAAAACCCTAACTTCCTTAGATCATATCTCCAAAAATATAGCGAGACAAGATCTGAAATTTGGACCCGAGGATCATCGAGATTTCGGCTCAAATGGGTTTTTCTATCTTTTGAAACGTCGCAGAAAAACAAGTTATAGCGAAAATGTCACGATGGCCTGTTTGGAGCAGCGAAACCCTAGAATCCAAAGCTCTGATACCCAATGTTATGAACCAGCTCACAAAAAAGATAGAAAAGATAGATCAACGACTTCGAAATCAGCCTTTTCGAGGGGGCAACCTCCTTTACATTACACAAATAAACAATTCTTGGATGATACAAATGAATAGACCTCCCTTCTATATATAGGAGTCTAAGGGGTCACAATATAATGAAAGCCGACATAACAAAATAATACAAGGGCACAACAATAACAATAGTGGGCTTCTATGGGGCACACTAATAACAATATGGGGACAATAGGGGCACAATAATAACAATAAGGGCTATAATGACAATAGTAATGGGGGAATCACTAGTATTATAGGGCCCTAACACCTGATCATCTTAAACCCTTCGAAGCTCTTATACTTGAAAAATTCATTAAGGTTGTTGGAGGACACCTGAGATATCAACTGAAGGATAAAAAGCCTAAAACTCTTGTTGAGGCGAAAGAAATTGTCATTTAGGTTGAGCAAAATCTGAATGCTTCTAAAATTGAGATGTTTGAACATCCTAGGGCTAAGGTGGAAACCAAAAGGAACAAAGCTAAGGATTAGGTGGAGGAAGCCCTAGTCATGGCCCTTAAGAAAATTGACAAATTATCTGAGGACATGAATACTAGGGATAGGATGTATATGAAAAAATTCACCGCTCTTGAAAAGGCTCATAAGACAAGGTATACCCAAAAGAATAAGCCTTTTGTTAAGAAACCTATTGAAGAAGGCAAGTAGGGTCCACCCCAAGTTCCTAATACTTTGGCTCCAACCAATTTTGTGGAACAAGAGGAATCATCTTCCGAGGGTGAAAAAAGTGATGATGAAGAGAGTGAAGATGAGGAGGGTGGTGAGCAAATGAATATAGTTGGTGAAGCCCAAGCCTTCAACATTCTATTAGGTGACACATATACCCATCCTCTGATTAGTGAAGTGAAACTTAAAGATGAAAAGGATGAGTCCATTCTCAATGCCGATGAGAGTGGGAGATTCAAAGGAGTCTAATACTCAAAGAAAAATGACAAAAACCCCTCCACAAGCTTCGATGCATCAAAAGGGAAAGAGCCTCCTTCTAAGCAACCTCCTCCTAAGGGACCCCCAAAGAAAGATCCTCCCAAGAAAGATAGCACCAAAAGGGATCCTCCCAAAGGGGAACACAATCACAAAACCAAAGACAAGGAACTTGATATTGATGTGGGTGTTGCTATAGGAAAAATGACAATGCAGGTTCCTATAAAGGAGATAACTAAACTTACATCCCCAAGATGGCAGGTGAAGAAAGCTCTTGGGTTTGAGGAAGAGGACCCACCTATCATGTTGCAAAATATACACCTCTCTAATACTAATCGTGGTCATGAGCCATTTTTGCTGACCTTAGCCATTGGCAACCTCCTTCTCCATTCTCAATGCCGATGAGAGTGGGAGATTCAAAGGAGTCTAATACTCAAAGAAAAATGACAAAAACCCCTCCACAAGCTTCGATGCATCAAAAGGGAAAGAGCCTCCTTCTAAGCAACCTCCTCCTAAGGAACCCCCAAAGAAAGATCCTCCCAAGAAAGATAACACCAAAAGGGATCCTCCCAAAGGGGAACACAATCACAAAACCAAAGACAAGGAACTTGATATTGATGTGGGTGTTGCTATAGGAAAAATGACTATGCAGGTTCCTATAAAGGAGATAACTAAACTGACATCCCCAAGATGGCAGATGAAGAAAGCTCTTGGGTTTGAGGAAGAGGACCCACCTATCATGTTGCAAATATACACCTCTCTAATACTAATCGTGGTCATGAGCCATTTTTGTTGACCTTAGCCATTGGCAACCTCCTTCTCCATAGTTGCATGTTAGTTTTTGGGGCTTCAGCAAATATCATGCCATTAAAAGTCATGAAGCAACTCAATCTAAGTATTACTTGCAAATACAAAAATTTATGTGGCTTTGATTCTGAATCCATTGAGGTTGAAGGCTTTATTAAAGATCTTAAAGTTTCATTAGCCATGAATAAGGACATGTCATTGCTCATGGATGTTGTGGTCATTGATATACATGATGTGTGGGGAGTTATTGTATAGGAAATGGGGTGCTACTGTGGGAGGTCAACTTCAAATGGACCTATCTTATGCCACTATCCCGTAACCTGATGGCATCCCATTCATCCTTTATAGAGAGCTTTTATATCCAACTCATGTGGTAAATCCTGATCCCATCTTGTACTATAATATGCCTAAGGCGAAGGACCCCACTCCTATTCTTGTTGAGAAATCAAGGGAAGCTAGATTAGGGTGATTTATCTTACTTTGATAACTGCTTGTGATGTTATTTTACTTAACTTGATGTAATTGTAATTAGCTTCTTCTTTCACTTGATTATTATTGTGTTCTTATCAAACAACTACCAAACTATGAAGATAAATGAGACAAGAGGACACAAAATATAGGCTGTAAGCCAGGGCCAAAACCTCTCCTCTTGAGAGGAAAACCCACAAGAATTCTTCTTTTTCTTATAGAATCTTCAAATGACGAATTCCAAGACCTAAGACCCTTGACAAAGACACCTCCAAGACCAAGTCAACTTCTCCTTTTGATGAGCTTGTCCTTCAAAAATTCAACCCAACTCAACTTGCTCCAGACCTTTAGATTTCGGCCTCAGCGCTGCAATTTTCGGTCATTGCTTCAAGTATGCAATTTTTGGCCTCCACTGCAGAAATACTAGCTTTGCACGTGTGAGAAAAGATGGCGAGGAATGAATCTTTCTTCCTTCGCTTGGGGGAGCTGCTTCTTCCTTAGTAACTCAGCTTTCAAATTGATCCTTTTGAGCCTCGAACTTTGACTTCTTAAGATGAATGCAATCTATTTCTAGCTGCAACAGAATTTGGCCTAGTTCCTTCGCACATGTGGGATATTGTAGCACAAAAATCATACTTTTTAACTTCGATCTTTCTGTCCTTTGATCTCCTCTTCTTCGCTTGTATTATAGGTCTCTTTCTTGTTCTTAAAACAAATGCCTTGGATACCTCTTCAAATGAGGTCGAATAACATCTTTTATATAGGCTTTTCTTGGAGCTCAAACAACCCTAATGAGGCCGACTTGTCACAGCTAGGCCAACTTGTCTCTTTGTAGCCGACTTGGCCTTGGAGGAGGACTATGACACTATTTAACTTGCAATAGGGTTTTTTACATATGACAATGACTCTGACTCCTAAACTTTATGACAAAGCCCGAGAAGCACACAATGTGTGCTTGACCTATAAATAAATTAACCTTGAGCATGAAACCCATGTTACAAAATAACAATAATAAATTTTCTTTTTCTCTTTACATGAAATAAAATCAAGATTACATAAGACATTATGACGACCGAACCTAGTTACATATTTCAACACTCCCTCTTAACTATGGAGGTATTCATAACCCATACAAGGTACATGGACATTCTCATACTGAAGAGTTCTCATAAGAAGAGTCAGATTGGTAAGCCATCTCATAAGCTATCTCATCAACTTATATCAGTGCATCTCATCATATCAAACAACATTGTCATATAGCAAAGCCTTTACTAACAACTCCATGTCTTGACAAGATTAAAGCACAATGCTGGGGAGACAAATGATTTATAGACACCTTCATCATTGTCTCTCAAGGCTCATACCCCATCCGGATGTTCACAAGGTTTGTCCTTCTAGGACCATTCTTGTCTTGGATTACCACATCCTTAAGGAATTTCCTCTTCGACTACTCTTACCTATTGGATGCCCTACCTCATCCTCAAAGAGTATCGACATCATTTTCAGATTCTTACCCAATCCTCCATTCTCTCTTCATAAAGAAGGCAAGAATTATGTGTTTGTCTCTCCCTCTCAACTAGGGAGGATCTACTCATTCCTATCAAAGGAATATACCCAAGTTCCCTCTTAACTAGGGACTTGCCCAAGCTCCCTCTTTACTAGGGAATTGTATATGACAACAACTATTTGCTCTTTAGTGGAGACCATTGTACTATCAGCGACTTGTAGAGCTCCTCCTTTTTGCATCATCACGTTATGGATGAACTTCATTGTTTTCATCATGGAGCCATCATCTTTCAAAGCTTCTTTTTTGGGCATCAACCATCTTCTCCATCACTTTCCTCCAACAAAACATAGTGTTGAACCAATAGTCATGTCATCCTTTTGCCATCATCTGGCTATCCTTTATACTGCTACCTCTTCCAAGTCATGTTTCTTTCAAGATCTTCCATCCAATTTTAGTTGTAGATGAAATTCTACAACAGTCTTCCAGTAGCCTTGTTTCAACCCAACCAGATTCTTACAAAAATAAAAAATGAACATCAAATCGACATTTCCTCTTTATGATGGCCCTTTATCATGACATGTGCTTCTTGCAACACCAACATCCTTTTAAAAATTGTATGAATCCATCTCCAAGGCATTTACTATCAATGTTTTCCTTCTTCAACATACATATCAGGGTCTTCATACCTTCGCCATGGAGATGTCATATCTACTCCTTCTTGGTATTAGATGTTGATCACTTATCACACGTGACTATAGATACATCTTTCACAAACTCTTCTTTCATCTTCTTCACGTGTTGCTTCTTCAGGATCTTCTATACATAGTTCCTTCATCATGGGAACCATAGTTGCCAACCACCTCATATTCTTCATGAGGTCATATCATGTCATCATGTAGAAGAGTTCAAGGCACATTGTATTCACGCCTTCATGTATTATACAAAATGAAAAGTTCCTTCTTCTTTAATCATGCTCATGAGATAGAGCATTTTAATCATTCTATCTGCAACCATATGATGACATGACTTTATCTATCTATTACCAAATATATACTGTGAAAATTCAACAAACCCCGAATCCTATTGCAACAACTGACGTTAATTCTTCTAATTGTTAATTTGATTAAACAATTTACTTGCTGTGTGCTACGACAAATATCGAATTAAATACATTGCAATCTTCACAAAATAAATATTGCGGAAGAAATAAAAATGTTGTAAGAATAGATGCACAAACACACAAATACATAGTTATTTTTGAATCAAGTCCCTGGAAAAACCCATCTCAAGAAAACCGGTGCAGGAGCTTAAGATTATGCAGTAATAAATCTGGGTATAAGACTATGGATGCTCAAATCTAGCAATCCATACAGAGAAATGACTGACAATAAATCTAGTGAGAAAAATCTCACTCCCATTGGCGATTTGACATTGACCTTGGCTCAAGTTCAGCGGCTCTTTGCTGACTCTGCGCAGTGACTGCGTCAACCTACGTACTACTGCGTCCCACAACTCGGACTTTCGCTCTCGCTATCTGATCAACTATTGTCTGGAAGATGGATCCTCCTGGCCTTCAGACTCTCTCCGCAACAAAATACATAATCCCCTCTGAAGCACTATGCTGCCTCTGCGTGGCTCTACGCTGCCTCTCTGTGCCACTCACTACCTCTCTGTAGTGCACTCACTGAAATTGGAAGAACTTCCTCCGACCTTACTATCCCTGCGCCTCTCTCACTACTTCGAGCTCACTAGCTCTCTCTTCGGCAACTCAACGCTGCTACTTAGGAAATCGGTCTTACAGTGAAATCGAACTGCTGGTGTGTGTTCTCCAAGCCCCATCGAGTTTCTTCTTATAATCTCTTGTTGAGACATCAAGGACCACGATTAAAACTTAATCAATGGCAAAGATTAACTAGAACTTGATCCATGTATTTTTCTAGAAGATTCTCACCATAACTTAATTAATACCCTTTAATTAATCATATTCCCCAAGTTTAGACCTAGGAAACATTAAAAACTGATTAATTATTTTAATTAAGTCGTCTCTAGGTGGAATTTCCAGAAACGATTTCTGGGTTTTTGAGAATACATGTATTCTTTCCTCTCCACGAAATTTCGTGGCTAGAACACATCCGTGCTACGAAAACTAACACTTCCTCTTAGCAAGGAATGTGTTCTAGTGCTGCAACCCACTGAAGCAACACCCTGTCTTTGCACCATCTCCTGTCATGCTGTTGATGTCTGGCTGCTGCTGCACACCAACTACTGCGCAACTCTGATATATGTTGCATCGTGCTGCTGCTGACCCTGCTGAACTACTACCAACACTGCATTTGCACTGCAACTCCCTCTCAATCTGCGGTGCTGCAACTGAAAAGCATACAAAATACTGAATGAACTGTGATCAGTATGATGCATTTGTCTCCTGAGTCTCTGACTGTTGTTGGTCTCTGCAATGTCACTAAAGCCTTTGCGCTGCTGTTGACTCTGCTCTGTGCCGACTGCAATGATGCCAACACTGCACTGCGTTGCCTAGTATCTTACCGCTACTAGCCACTGCATCTGTCACTCTGGCATCTGCCACTGATCCATCCTGCTACTGCATGCTATGGACTCCCATAGCAAGGTATTGATTCATGAGGTGGGCCTCCTCAAGAATCCTTCCCATCTTGTAGCTCTCTAGGGCTACAAAACCAAATCACCCCACCTCACTCCTGGAGGTATATCGGTGATCATGGCAAACTCTTCCTCCAATCTTGAGGATAGCCTGTCGATTTCTCCATGAGCTGCCGCCTGGTCCTGTTTCTTCTCCTTGTCGTTCTTCTTGAGAGGACACTGGGTGTTGTAGTGGCCAAGCTCACCACATCTGAAGCATTTGACCTTGGAATGGTCCTTCTTCCTCCTATGCTGCTCTTGCTGCCCCTTCGATACGAGGGCCACATTCTCCTCTTCCTTTACTTGTTTCGTCCCATTGTTGCTACTGGTGCCATTGATGGTGCTCTTCACCAAATCTTGCCTCATCTCCTCTTGTTGTAGATCAACCCACATTTGATCCCAATCTGGCAACTTGTCTCTGTCTGGAATACTCTGGACGAAGACCTGCCAGTCTTCAGAAACACTGTTTAGACCTAACTGTACCAACTCTGTAGGCTGGGGTGTTGACCCTACTGCAGACAACTGGTCCCAGACATCCTGAATCATAGTGAGGAAGGGGTCTATTCACGCCCCTTTCTGCATCCTTGTACATCTCAACTTTTCCTCAATATACATCTTCCACTGCTTGGAATATCCCTGGTATAATGTAGCAAGCACTTCCCACATCTGCCTGGTAGTATCTTTGCTAGCTATGTGAGACACCACGTGATCTCAAACCCCATTGAGAATCAGCCTCTTTTCTTTCACCATCTTCTTCTTATAGGTCTTCATCTGATCTGCATCCGTGGGGATAGCTACCACTGCATCGAGTAGGCTTTGTGTTCGTATTCATATAGAAGACAAGAAATTCTTGCCTTCCAAATCACGTAGTTGGAGGCTCCGTCCAACCGATCCTGATCTCTCAGCCCTGCTAATGTCGTCTCTGCAAAAAGTTGAACTACTCCTCTTCTCCATTGCGCAACTGCTGACTGGTTCTATGCATTCCCTGCTGGAGTGGGAAAGTCTGGTGTAATATCCCCTTTCAGGGATATCCCTCAAACACAAGGAAACTCCAACTAGAGAAGGACTGGGAAGGCATTTACTAGATATGTCGCCTTTGAAAAGAAGACAAGATTTGGAGGCTAACTGGCCCTTTCCAGACTCTGTCTAAGAGTATAGGAGAAAAACACACAAGTGGTATAGTAGCCGGGGAGCTCAAAGAGAAGATAAAAATAACAGTAGTGCAACATACAATAATGTATACATGGAATATAAGCAGATACTCAAGAAACGCAGAGAGAAATGCTAAGCCATTTTATTATACTGAGTAATAGACAGAGTACAAGAGGTGATCATAAAGATAACGCATCGATTTGCACAAGACAAGTGAAGAAATACACTTAGAATGGTAAGGAAATGGCCTCTCTCTGAACTGCGTCCAAGCTGTTGGAGAACTGCTGTGCTACTGCTACTGTTGGAATCAAGTGAGGATTGGGGGCTGTTCCCCTCCTCAGAGAATGCTGAAACTCTGGAATCAGCGTTTGCTCAATAAACCCAGAAAAGCCCAAAAAGCTTTTCTAAAATAGCTGACCCCCGAAAATCATCCCCTTGAGGAACTACGGTATCTCTCAAGGCTCTGCGCTGCCACTGAAGAGAATCCTCCAAAAACTCTGCCCGAGACTCTGCCAAAATCCTCTAGTATGCAAGGACTGATCCTTTGCTCAATCTCCAAGTTCAAATCCTCCACATAAACCCAATCCGGAGCTCCTACTCAAAGATACTGCGTCCTCCTCTCTCAAGACTGCGCAGTCATCAAATGCTCAGCTCCTCCTCAACTCCACAAATCGATCCTCCTACAAAAGACTGATGGAACTACCTTGCCCGAGCAAGCACTCGAAGTCCCCTGGGGCTAAGGGTGAGATCCCCGAACAAAGACACTCGATGCACTAAATAGTGCTGCAGACAGGCTAAACAACCAGCGTGCTCTAAGTCGAAGTGACTAGCTCAAATGCAACATAATCGAATGACAAAATGAAGAGGTTCCTCTCTCCTTTATAGCGTTGGCCTCTCTCAAAACCCTAAGGCCCACTTCCTCCAACGTAGCCTCTCTCTTGCCACGTGCTCCTCTCCATTTGTGTAGTCCCTCCAAGTGTCTACGTGGGCCCCCTTCTCCACGTGGTCCTTTGGCCCCCTTGGCTCCCCTTTTAAGTTACAACGTTGTGCTACTAGGGAGTGAATTTATTCAAAAAGTGATTTATGTCCCCCTTTCCTCACCTTTTTATTTATAAATAACTATAGAAGGCAAAATTGAGCAAAATCGAATATTCCAATTAGCCATGGCAAATTAGGAATAGTACAGTTTCCCCCGGCAAAATGTTACTTGTCCTTAAGCAACTGAAGTGATGGATGCTGCAAAATTTTCTCACTCTCCCAAGTGGCATCCTCATCCGGTAAATTCCTCCACCTCACCAAGAATTCTCGGGCCGTCCTACTCCGTAGCTGCCTCTCCCTGGTATCAATAATAGCCTGTGGCTGCAACACCAAATGCCCCTCCTCGTTCGTGGGTGGTAGCTCATCTGTCACTGTCACCTGCTGCCCCAATGCCTTCTTCAGGCATGATACATGAAAGACGTTATGAATCTTGCTGCCTTGGGGTAGCTCCAACTCATACGCAACCTGTCCAATCCTGCGTATCACCCTGTATGGCCCATAAAAGTGGGGCTTGAGCTTCTCAGCCCCCTTCTGCTTCAGTGACGACTGTCAGTATGGTTGTAATCGTAGGTAAACCAAGTCCCATACCTCAAACTGTCTCTCCACCCGACCCCTGTCAGCATACAACTTCCGCTGGTTCTGCGCTGTAGCCATATTATCCTTGAGAGCTCGGAGAATATCCTGACTCTCTTGGATCCAAATCTTGGCTCTCGGAGCCTTGCTAGCACCAAACATCATGTGAGCAAAAGATAGAGGATGATATACATACAAAGCATAGAATGGTGACATACCAATGGACATGTGATGTGTAGTGTTGTAGTAGTATTCCCCCAGATGCAACCACTTCAGCCATGCTCGCTGCTGCCCACTAACATAGTTACGCAAGTAGCCCTCTAGCCACTTGTTAACTATCTCTGTCTGCCCGTCCGTCTGTGGGTGATAACTAGTACTCGGTGGCAACTTCGTCTCCACCAATCGGAAAAGCTCCTGCCAAAACCCGCCCATGAAACCGCTGTCCCTGTCATTGGTGATGGTCTTAGGAAGACCATGTAGCTTGAAGATCTCCGAAGAACAACTCGACCACCTGTGCTGCTGTGTAGTGTGCGGGTATGGCGAAAAAATGTGCGTACTTTGTCAGTCGATCAACGACGACAAAGATACAATCCTTGCCCTGTACCATGGGCAACCCTATGATGAAGTCCATCAAAATGCACTCCCATTTCCCCTCCGGAATGGGAAGAGGCTGCAATAATCCTGCGGGATGGCTCATCTCCCCCTTGTTCCTCTGGCAAATATCGCACTCCTGGATATGCTGGAGTACGTCCTCCTTGAGGCCCTTCCATGAGAACCTCTCTCTAATGGCCCTGTAGGTTTTGGTAAACCCCTGATGGCCGGCCAATGGTGAATCAGGTGATGCTTGAAGTATCTTCTTCTTGAGTTGAGATCCCTCAGTCAAGAAGATTCGGTCCCTGTAGTAGATGATCTCATCGACCACCCTGTACCTATCATCTGCCACCTGCCCATCCAGAACCTCACATGCAAATCTGTCCTTGGAGTACTCTACTAAGAGTCGAGCCCTCCAGTCTGTGTCCAAGCTCATAAGAGACAATGTGTTTGGTCTACGTGAAAGGGTATTTGCTACCATGTTGTTCTTACCCTTGGCATACTCAATGTCAAAGTCATACGCTTGGATCTTACTGAGCCACTTCTGCTGCCTCTCCTGTAGCTGTTTCTGCTCCAAAAAGAACCTGAGGCTGTTGTGATCAGTCCTCACCCTGAACTTGTTACCCACTAAATACTGCCAGAACTTGGCCAATGCATGCATAATGGCCAACCTTTCCTTGTCGTATATAGAATACAACCTCTCGTGCGGGAGGAGCTTCCGGCTCTCAAAGGCTATAGGGTGACCTCCCTGCATCAACACTGCGCCGATCCCCTCTCCCGATGCATCACACTCCAAAACAAATGGTTGCGAAAAATCCGGCAATGCAAGCACTAGGCAGCTACTCATAACATCCTTGAGCCTGTTAAAGGCTCGCTGCGTTGTATCCGACCAACTGAATGCCCCCTTCCTCGTCAGATATGTCAGGGGTGCAGCAAGCTGTGAGAAACTCTTGACAAACTTCTGGTAGTAAGTACAAATGCCAGTGAACCCCCAAAGTTCTGTCACGTTCCTCGGCTCCGGCCAATCTCTGATGGCCCTAATCTTCTCCTCATGGACTCTCACTCCGTCCACCCCTATGATGTGTCCCAAGTACAACATCTCCGTCAACCGAAACTCACACTTGGAGAGCTTGGCATAGAATTGCTGCTCCTCCGAGATGCGCAACATTGTCTCAATGTGTTGGAGATGATCCTCGCAAGTCCTGTTGTAAATGAGGATATCATCAAAGAACACCAACACAAACTTCCTTAAGTGACTGTGGAAGATGTGATTCATGCAGGACTGGAATGTATCTGAGGCATTGGTTAGCTCGAAGGGCATCACCAAAAACTCAAAGTGCCCATAGTGACAACTGAAGGCGGTCCTGGGAATGTCCTGCTCCCTCACGCGAATTTGATGGTACCCAGATCTCAAATCAATCTTTGAGAAGAACCGTGCTCCTCTCAACTCATCCATCAACTCGTCGATCCTGGGTATGGGGTACTTGTTCTTCAACGTCTTCTTGTTCAGGGCCCTGTAGTCATTGCACATCCTCAATGTGCCATCCTTCTTCTTCACCAACACCACGGAAGAAGCAAAAGGACTCATGCTCGGCCGAATGTGCCCAAGAGCCAGCAACTCCTGAATGGCCTGCTCAATCTCATCTCGATAGGCCTTGGGATGCCTAGAGGGGGTAGTGATCATTGCCTATATGCCATGCTCAAGCTCAATGGTGTGCTCAAATCCTCAGTCCGGTGGCTGTCCTGACAGAATCTCCCCAAACACTGTGGCATACTGGTCAAGGATGATCTGTATCTCTAGGTGCATCGTTTGCCCTGTAGTTCCTGCCTCTGATGCACGCAGCTCCACTGCCTACTCTACATCTACCTTCCAGAAGACTGCCTCCATCGGATGAGCCGAAATAGTCTGAGGCGGGTATGTGTGCTGTCCCCGTATCTTCTCATGCCTCCCTGTCTTCTCATCATCCCACTCCATTTCTAGGGCCTTCCAATCTGTCGTGACCTTCCTAGAGTGATAAGCCACTGAACACCCAGTATCATGTTGGTGTCCAGAATATTGACCACGAAAAAGTGGTCAGTGAGTGTGTAGGTGCCCATCATCAGTGATAACTCTGGGACATAACGAGCACACACCGTGGTATGATCTCCTGGGACCGAAACTAAAAAGCCATCGAAGCTCTCTGTTTGTATACCTCTCCGCTCAACCATCTGTGCATCGATGAAGTTGTGGGTCGTCCCACTGTCAACCAAAACTGATACTCGCTGGCCACGTACTGTCCCTCGTACGCACAACGTCAAATACTTGGGAACTCCTTGCAATGCTGCAAGGGCCCCTCCGGTGGGTGCAAAAGCTACACCACCTGCTGCTGGTGGTGGAGGTGGCAAAGAATCCTGCGTGGCATGACTATCTCCTGCCTCCACATCCTCCTCCTCCTCTTCCCCGCTACTCTCAAAGAAGACCTCAACAAAATGTGCTTTTCCAGCAGCACATCTATGTCCCAGTGCCCACGGCTCCTGACAGGTAAAGCACAACTGCTTTTTCTTCAGCTCCCTCCTGGCATCGTCATCAATCTGTGCTCGTCCTGGATTCCCCTTTGGAGGCGGAATCCTCACATGCTTCCCCTTAGGCTGGAAAGCCTGTTTTTGGGGGTAAGGTATCCGGGTCCTAGGTAAGGCATCCTGTAAGTCCTAGGTCCCTGGAGTGTGGCTGGTCTAGTGGATCTAACTAGACCTCGAAGTGGCTCTGCTAACCGCTCAACAAACATGTAGGTCCTTCGTGCCGCAGATAGATCTGCCACCATCACTGAAACCCTTAAGAAGTCTGCAATGTAGGTCTCTGGGCTCCCGGTCTGTTTGAGCCTCGTCAGCTCAACAAAGTGTTGTTCCGGATCCCTCCGGTCAAACCTCTCCATCAACCTCCTGGTGAACTCGGCATATATCGTCACTGAGGATTGTCCGAGTGTAACCATCCCATGGAACCACCAGTCCTGGGCCTCGCTATCCAAATGTAATGTCTCCACCTTGATGGCCTTTGTCTCCGACATCTGGTTAAGCTGGAAATAGATGTCCAGCTTCTCCACCCAAGACCTTGCCAAACTATTTGATGAACCATCAAACGTAGGCAAGTGGAATCTACTAGCTGTGCGGTGGGTGTCTCCATCATGATAATGCCAGTATCCTCTGTGATGGTCGCGGGGTCTACTATCTCGCTGGAGCTGAACAAAGTCTCTGAATGAGAGCATCCTTGAACTCCTACCCATAGGCCTGGTATTCTGCAAAATAATCGTCCATATGACCGGGCTTTGCCTCCTGCTGGGCTCCAGCCCCCGTGTCTACTCCTAGGAAAGTGGGCATGGTAGAACGTGTAAGGGCATGTGAGGCCATCTGCTGAGTAGTATCACGCTGAGTGGTGCCCTGCTTTGGACAATGGTGGGATGTACCCGATCCCTCACCAACTTGGAAAACCCGTGGGTTCTCACGCTATCTAGCCTCCACTGCCGTGAATCTCTGACCCATCAGCTCGATCTGCCTCGACAGATCCTGCACTGATTTTAGGAGCATGTCCGCAAATCTCTTCTTGTCCTCATCTTCCATCTGATCTTCCTACTCTGCGTCCACCACAGGCTCCTCCTATTCTGTGTCCACCAGCCGAACACAGTCTCCCTCTCCGTAGGTGTTCTCCAACCTACTCTCAATATCTTTGTATTTCCTACCTCTGTAATAGATATAGGGCTTCTCCCTCGGTGTCATAGACTGCTAGCTTCATAGGCTGAGCCAGATCTATGCTCTAATACCACTATAATATCCCCTTTCAGGGATATCCCTCAAACACAAGCAAACTCCAACCAGAGATGGACTAGGAGGGCGTTTACCAGATATGTCGCCTTTGAAAAGAGGACAAGGTTTGGAGGCTACCTAGCCCTTTCCAGACTCTGTCTAAGAGTATAGGAGAAAAACACACAAGTGGTATAGTAGCCGGGAAGCTCAAAGAGATAAAAATAACAGTAGTGCAACATACAATAATGTATACATGGAATATAAGCAGATACTCAAGAAATGCAGAGAGAAATGCTAAGCCATTTTATTATACTGAGTAATAGACAGAGTACAAGAGGTGATCAAAAAGACAACACCTCGGCTTGCACAAGGCAAGTGAAGAAATATAGTTAGAATGGTAAGGAAATGGCCTCTCTTTGAACTGCGTCCAAGCTGCTGGAGAATTGTTGTGCTATTGCTACTATTGGAATCAAGTGAGGATTTGGGGCTGTTCCCCTCCTCAGAGAATGCTGAAACTCTAGAATCAGCCTCTGCTCAATAAACCCAGAAAAGCCCAGAAAGCTTTTCTAAAATAGCTGACCCCTGAAAATCAGCCCCTTGAGGAACTACGCTATCCCTCAAGGCTCTGCACTGCCACTGAAGAGAATCCTCCAAAAACTCTGGTCGAGACTCTGCCAAAATCCTCCAGTATGCAAGCACTGATCCCTTGCTCAATCTCCAAGTTCAAATCCTCCACATAAACCCAATCCGGAGCTCCTACTCAAAGATACTGTGTCCTCCTCTCTCAAGGCTGCGCAGTCATCAAATGCTCAGCTCCTCCTCAACTCCAAAAATCGATCCTCGTGCAAAAGACTGATGGAACTACCTTGCCCGAGCATGCACTCGAAATCCCCCGGAGCTAAGGGTGAGATCTCCGAACAGAGACACTCGATGCACTAAACAGTGCTGCAGATAGGCTAAACAGCCAGCGTGCTCTAAGTCGAAGTGACTAGCTCAAATGCAACATAATCGAATGACAAAATGAGGAGGTTCCTCTCTCCTTTATAGCTTTGGCCTCTCTCAAAACCCTAAGGCCCACCTCCTCCAACGTAGCCTCTCTCTTGCCACGTGCTCCTCTCCGTCTGCGCAGTCCCTCCAAGTTTCTACGTGGGCTCCCTTCTCTACGTGGTCCTTTGGCCCCCTTAGCTCCCCTTTTAAGTTACAACGTTGTGCTACTAGGGAATGACTTTATTCAAAAAGTGATTTATGTCCCCCTTTCCTCACCTTTTTATTTATAAGTAACTATAGAAGACAAAATTGAGCAAAATCGAATATTCCAATTAGCCATGGCTAATTAGGAATATTACATCTGCTCACAACTATTGCTGCTTTGCAGTGAAAAATCGAACTTCTGGACTAGAAATTCCCGGAGGAAAGAATTCCCTCAATGTGTGCTCTTTCTTCCTCCTGACGTATTTTTCACTAGCAAATTGTTGCAAACTGCGTCTCAACTGAAGATCTGCTCTGCAAGGAAAATACTGCTACTCCCTCTGCCTCTGGTAATCTTTGATCTAGAAAATTTATTCTTTGTTGACTCTCTCAGAGAAATAAACTTTTCCTCAAAAATTAGCCCTCCTGGCCAAAAATTGCGTTGCCTCTAAGGGTTTCAAACTACTGCCTACATAGACCTTCGAAATTCCTCTTCCCTTGTGCCACTGAGCTCTCTGACTTACAATCTGTGCTCTGATAGCATGTGAAAATTTAGCAAACCCCGGATCCTATTGCAACAACTTGATGTTAATTCGATTAAACAATTTACTCTCTGTGTGCTACGACAAGTATCGAATTAAATACACTGCAACCTTCACAAAATAAATACTGCGGAAGGAATAAAAATGTTGGAAGAATAGATGTACATACACGCACAAATACACAGTTATTTTTGGACTAAGTCCTTGAAAAAACCCTTCTCGGGAAAACCGGCGAAGCAACTAAGGGTTTTAATATTATGCAGTAGTAAATCTGAGTACAAGGCTATGGATGCTCAAATCTAGTAATCCATACTGAGAAATCACTGACAATAAATCTAGTGAGAAAAATCTCACTCCCACTGGCGCTTCGACACTGACCTTGGCTCAAGTTGAGCTGCTCTTTGCTGCCTTTGCGCAGCCGCTGCGTCAACCTACACAGTTTTGCATCCCACAACTCGGAACTACTTTCCCTTTCTCTATTTGATCAACTGTTGTCTTGAAGATGGATCCTCCTGGTCTCTGGACTCTCTCTCCACCTTCTAGCACTGAATCACTGCTTCTCCCCAGCAAAATACAGAATCCCCTCTGAAGCACTGCGCTGCCTCTGCGTGGCTCTGTGCTACCTCTCTGTGGCACTCACTGCCTCTCTATAGTGCACTCACTGGAACTGGAAGAAATTCCTCCGACCTTACTATACCTGCCCCTCTCTCACTGCTTCGAGCTCACTAGCTCTCTCCCCAGCAACTCAGCGCTGCTGCTTAGGAAATCGATTTGCTAGTGAAATCAAATTGCTAGTGTGTATTCTCCAAGCCCCATCGAGTTTCTTCTTATAATCTCTCATTGAGACATCAATGACCACAATTAAAACGTAATCAATGGCTAAGATTAACTAGAACTCAATCCATGTCTTTTTCTAGAAAATTCTCACCATGACTTAATTAATACCCTTTAATTAATCATATTCCCTAAGTTTAGACTTAGGAAACATTAAAAACTGATTAATTATTTTAATTAAGTCGTCTCTATGTGGAATTTCCAGAAACGATTTTTGGGTTTTGGAGAATACATGTATTCTAACCTCTCCAACCAAATTTCGTGGCTAGAACACATCCGATGCTACAAAAACTAACATATACATACCTCTTGCTTCATGTGGTCATCCAAACTTTCTTATAGCAACTTCCTTTCCTTGCTTAAAGATGAAAATACTTCAACCAACTTGACATGCTACACATCTTTGTCATCATACCATCATCCTTCTAAATTGTGGATCCACACAAGGTGGAATGTAGACCACCTATGTGACACTTGCTTCTTCTAAGTACAGGTGAACCTTTTAACAAAGAATCCAATGGAAGATCTTAATGATCCTCATTCAGCAAATGCTTCTTTCTAATGATGATGAGGTGTGACAAAGTTTTATCTTCTTATCTTGCTAGATGACTTGCTTCAATCATTCAAACTGCTACTTCGATTATCCTTCTATGCTTCCAATGAAGATGCCATGAGCTACTTCCTTTCTATCATGTACTATGACTGCTTTAGCCATATAAACTTCGACTTTGGCTATCCTTCCATGCCTCTATGATGATGTCATCTTAATCTCTACTATAATGCATCTTATCATGACTGTGATGCTTCCAACTTTTACTTGCTAACTTCTATGTACTTGAAATAATTTAAATGAGTTAGAGACCTTCTAATAGTGGAGGTCTATCACTTTTTCCTTCTTTTATTTCTTCTTTTCTGGTTCTTCTACTTCTTTGGTGACATGGGCTACATTTCTTTCCTTTCTGTTCTTGTTGTCCTTCTTGAGTTTAGGACAATTCTTTTCGAAATGCCCATATTCATTACATTCATAATATTGAATCCTAGACACATTAATTTTCTTTTGAAATCTTTTCCTAGACTTTCCTTTCTTCCTTGCCATAGTTGCATATGCTTGAGTTTGTTCACTTGATCCAACATCATTCTTTGCCTTCAATCTGGTTTCTTCAATTTTTCATAATGACCATAGATCATTGAATGGGGTAGTTTCCTTCTTTCGATAAATACTTGATACAAAGTTGTTGCATTCATATGGTAGTGCATTGAGTACAATGGTGGTCATTTCTCGATCAGACATTACATCCCCTAGCTCTTATAGTTGATCTCTTATTTGAGATACCCTCATAAGGTACGAGGCTAGCCCTTCTTCCTTTGATACCTTCATCTTGTATAGTTCGGTTCTTAATCATGTACTTTCTCTTGCAGTAGTTACAGATAACAATTCCACCAATTTTTTATAGATCTCTTTCGATGTCTTCAACTTTGCTGCATAAAGAATGAGAGAATCCTTGATTGGCTCAATAAGGATTCTTTGAGCTCTTACTTCTCCTTTCATATACTTTGATGGTGCTTGAGATATCTCTTGAGGAGGTTTGGTGATTGAGCCCATGAAATGTTCACTAACTTCATTTTCTATGAGGATCAAATCTATTCTCTTCTTCCATGCAAGGTAATTCAATGTCCGAACAAGTTTGTTGTTCCCCTTGCAGAAAGAAGTCATTGTAGATTGAGACATAAAATATAGAATACTTACTTGTCAAGTGAAGATGCTTCTTTGATGATGGTGTCTTTCACTAGATGCCTTCTTGATGATTTTGAATTCCACTATTCCTTTGTTGTTGACAATTGAAGATGACTTCTTGATGATCTTCTTTCTTCAAAAAGACAATGCTTCTTTTTCTAGATGGGGAGAGATGATTTTCTTCAAGGATGTTTGAGATGTGATCCTTTCTTCAATGTGAGGGAGATCACTTTGATTCCTTTGATGATGATGAATTGCTTCTTCTTGCTTCCTTTGGATAGAATGAGAATGCCTCCAAGAATACTTCAAGTGTATAGACTCTTTTGAGTTTAGGTGGGGTCCTTGAGGTCTTCTTTCTTCTTTCAAGAGTTCCTTCAAGATGATGTGTAGACTGGTCTTCCCTGATGCTCTTTATCTCTCCTTGATAACTTGATTTCCTTGATGCTCTTATTTTGTTTGGCCTTTATGTATCCTTCTTTAATGGAGTGATCTTCTAGCTGCCTCTTCTTCTTGTCACCTTAGCTTTGATACCATGTTGAGAAATCAAGGGTAGCTAGATTAGGGTGATTTCTGTTACTTCAATAATTGCTTGTGATATTCTTTTATTTAACTTGATGTGATTGTAATTAGCTTCTATTTTCACTTGATTATTATTGTGTTCTTATCATCAAACAACTACCAAACTATGAAGATTATTGAGACAAGAGGACACAAAATATAGGTTGTAAGCTAGGGCCAAAACCTCTCTAATTGAGAGGAAAACCCACAAGAATTCTTCTCTTCTTATAGAATCTTTAAATGACGAATTCCAAGACCTAAGACCCTTGAAAAAGACACCTCCAAGACTAAGTCAACTTGTTTTTTTGATGAGCTTGTCCATCACAAAGTCAACCCAAGACAACCTGCTACAAACCTTTAGATTTCAACCTCTGCTTCATATTTTTGGTCACTGCTTCAGGTTTGCAATTTTCGGCCTCCACTATAGAAACCCTAGCTTCGCACGTGTGAGAAAGGATGGTGAAAAAGGACTCATTCTTCCTTCACTTGGGGAGCTACTTCTCCCTTGATATCTTGACTTTCAAATCGATCCTTTTGTGCCCCAAACTTCGACTTCTTAAGGTGATTGCAATCTGCTTCTAGCTGCAACCGAATTTTCCCTAGTTCCTTCGCACGTGTGGGATATTGTAGCACAAAATTAGACTTTTTGACTTCGATATTGCATTCCTTTGATCTCCTCTTCTTCGCTTGCATTATAGGTCTCTTTCTTGTTCTTAAAACGAATGCCTTGGATACCTCTTCAAATGTGATTGAATAACATCTTATATATAGGTTTTTGTTGGAGCTCAAACAACCCTAATGAGGCTGACTCTCTTTGTAGGCTGACTTGGCCTTGGAGGAGGACTATGACACTTTTTAACTTACAATAAATTCTCTTGACCTGATACAAGATGCCCAAAAGGGTCTTTTATATATGACAATGACTTTTTGACTCCTAGACTTTATGACAAATCCCTAGAAGCACACAATGGGTGCTTGACCTATAAATAAATTAACCTTGAGCATGAAACCCATGCTACAAAATAACAATAATAAATTTTCTTTTTCTCTTTACATAAAATAAAATCATGCTTAAATATGACATTATGAAGGCCGAACCTAGTTACATATTTCAACAATTCTTCCCTGACAAGCAATCCATATCCTTAAAAGACCCGATCGAAAACAAATTAGGAAGTGGGTACAAAGGCCTAGTAAGGATCTCAAGGTTGGGGATGTAGTGTTGGTAGATAAAAACCCTATCGTTGTCAAGATTCATGGTAAGGTAGGTGATGGATATTACTATATTGCTAGACTTGATGACGAACTTTGGCCGGAGCCGGTCAAAATAAGTCACATTACCCCTTTTCTTGTTACTTGACATTGTATCATATGTATGTTAGAGTAGAATGCATTGCATATTGATGTTTGCATTAGAATTTAATATCATATTATGTTATCATGCTAGATTAGGTGCATTTATACTAGACGTGCACTTTAGAATATATTTTATTCCCTGTTGATTTTATGGACTAACAAAAGCATGGGCGATCAAAGGATGCCATCAAAACATGCTGCTCCGTTTGCTTTGTTTATTATGTGCAAGTAATAGGTCTGCGGTCCCAAGAGATTGCTAGTGTTCTCATGACCTCCCCATTCGAGTTCATGGTTCGTGCACTCTACTGAGAGCCCATGCCCTAGTTGGAGCCAGATGTTACCCATCACCAGTGGGTAACCCATATAGGAGAAAATTTTCTCCTATATTGTCTTAAGCCAGCAGGCAACAATCCCTTGCAACCACTTGATAGCTTGATGTGCTACTATTCTTCGCCACCTGAGCTAGGCATCGTGTGCGCTTTCTCATTTGTCATGATCATATGTTTGAAGGTGGGCCTACCAACCCTGAAAGTATTGTTTTTCACTATGTAATTGGGTGTTTATACTTGCTTTTCTTGGGCACATTTGGACATGGATTAGTGGGGGGATTTGGTGGAAAGAAGTGCTGTACTCTTGTTTCCTTACCTTTTCGGGGGGTTAATCTTTTTTCCTAGTTCCATGGGATTTCCTTTATGAGCCATTAGCTTTAGGAGTGACACTACATGGGAAACCTTGATTTTGGTTGCGTAGTCCTGCTTCTCAATACCACATATCTCACTTCCCTCCGCTTGTTACAATCCCTTTGCACATTCTCTCCATCTGAGTCCACATTTGTCCATCGGGTCAACAAGGTGTTGGCCTCACCCTCCCCTTGTCCACACCTTGGGTCGGGCCTCCAACAATGACCCAAAGGTTGATGTGGCTAAAAAGAAAGATAAAGCATAATATTGCCACATACAACAGGAAATGTACCACAAAATGCAAAAGATGGTCGAGACAATAAAATTTAGCACGTGGGCAACAAACATGAGCTCCAACCCTTATCATTATGGCTGTCACCCTAGTTCCTAGGGCCCCTATGAGTGCTCCTCTCATTATTAGGGAACCCATGATTGCCCCAACTCCTGGTGAGCGATGAACTATCCCACCTTTAGGGGGTAATCACTGTTGCATCTTACACATCATACTCTTATCCCCTTGAGCCTCAAGTAGTAAAATTGAAGAAAAATCAATAAAAGGAAAGGCATATAAAGAAGGGTAGAAAAATGAAGGTCGGGGTAACTCATGTACCATGATTTCTCCCTCCTACATTCATACACCCAAGGTATGGGCTTCCCTCATCATAGTTTCCCTTGTACCATGGCATGTGGTTCAAAGCCTCCTCTATTGCCCCCACTTCGTTCCATCACTATTTCACATGACACCTGCCATTTGATGTGTGTACCATGGACCTATCATTCCCTTAGAGGTTGAAACCACATAATAGGATCCTTTATTAACTGCTGTTTCCAAAGAAGGAAACATTTGGGCATATCTAAAGCTCCATCGGGTAGGGCATGCGACTATGAAGTGTCCACTTTTTCCCTTGATTAGCAAGCTTATTTACTCAATTGCACTAATGAATTATTGTACTGGAAGGTGAGGAAACGCATTAGATCTTATACAGGATTGTAGGTGGTTTTTCATCTTGGACTTGGCCTACCTATACGGGATCCAAGCCCTCCAAAGGGTCATAATGGCACTTGTAGGGTGAGCGTTGAGAGCCATGCAGAGCATTGATTGCCACACCATGGGCTTCTTCAACACATCCACATTGCTTGTTTATTCCCTAGTTATACTGTTAATTTTATGTTCTATGCTTAGAGCAATTTATTTCAATTTTCACAGTTAGCTCAATATCTTTTCCAGATTAGCAATCACATCAGCATTAAAGTAAACTGCAGATAGAGCATAAACATAAATCGCAGAAGACAAGCCAAGACAAGAGGACACAAGATGTGGCACTAGCCAGGAACAAACCCCAATGTGGGGAAACCCTTGATCAATTATTCTTATATGTTCTTCAATAGTTCAACAGAGAGAGAGAGAGAGATAGTAAGTTTACAACAGAAGTCAACACTTTGACTTATCTAGATAAGAGCATAGATCATCTCTAAGAAGATGATACGTGAGATCAGTTGAAGACATGCTGCTTGAACTGATTCTCCAAGGTGACTCCTTCACCTATCGTTGTGCTGCATTTCATCATCATGCTGCACCTCACCGCGCTGCACCCATCATCACTATGCTGCATCACATCACGCTTCATTAATCATGACTGTACCCATCACTGTACTACATTATGTGCCATTGTTGCACCATGTTGCCATATTGACCTATTTGTTGGCTGCACATTGCTTGCTTGTTGTCCCTAGCATGCTTGTTTTCCCTTTGCATGCTGCTCTCCTTCAGAGATAGATGCTTTGGCTGTTTCGGCAGTTCCCGATAGTTCCGACAGTTCCGGCTGTTCCCGGCAGTTCTGGCTGTTCTGACAATTCCAGCTATTCTTGGCAGTTCCGGTAGTCCGATTTTTCCCTGCAATTTTGGTAGTTTCCGGCAGTTCTGGCAATTCCGGCAATTCCGGTTGTTCCTGGCAGTTCCGACAATTCTGGCAGTTCCAGCGATTCCCGACAGTTACAGCAATTTCGGCTATTCCTGGCAATTTCGGCAGTTCCTGACAGTTCCGACTTCTCGACAGTTCCGACAGTTTCGACAATTCCGACTATTCCTGACAGTTCTGGCAGTTCTCGGCAATTCCGGTTATTCCCGACAATTCCGGCTATTCCCGAAAATTCCGGCTATTCTTAGCAGTTCCGACTTTTCCCCGCAGTTTAGGCAATTCCGGCTATTCCCGGCAGTTCCAGCAATTCCAGGCAGTTCCGGCAGATCTTAGCAATTCTGGCTATTCTCGGCAACTTCGGCCATTCCCGGCAGTTCTGACTTTTCCGACTTTTCCCCGCAGTTCCGACAATTTTGGCTATTCCTGGTAGTTTCGGCAATTCCGGCAATTCCCGACAATTTCGGCTATTCCTGGCAGCTCCGGTAGTTTCAAATTTTCCCCGCAGTTCCAACAATTCCGGCTATTCCTAGCAGTTCCGGCTATTCCCGACAGTTCCGGCAGTTCCAGCTTCTACCCTTTAGATTAGAAACATGTGAAGCTATCTAGATGAGGAAGTTGCTTGTGGGACTTTTTCAGGTAGGGGATGGGGCTTACCGTGATACATTGTGATAGTCAGAGGTGGATTAAGCTCTCTGAGAATCTAGTGTTTCATGATCACTCCAAGCATATCGAGATCAAATACCATCATTCAGGGACTGTGTGCAGAAAGGGATAGTGAAACTACCGTACATTCCAACAGAGGAGCAAACAACAGATATCTTGACCAAGGCATTGACAATAGGCAGTTTTGTCTATTTCAGAGAGAAGTTGGGAGTTGTATAGAATCTCTTCTTTGCTAAGAGGGAGTGTTGAAATTGTAGCGAGTGAAGGTCTTTTGGCTTGTGCGTTAGCTAGTGAAGACCATGATTTTGTCTTTCTCTAGCATGAGTGCAAACTCATGAGATGGACATCGGTTACGATTAGTTTATTTCCAGTTTACTAGATTGATCATCAAGATTGGAGTCTTCTTCAGTTTGACTACAAGACGAGGTGGCGGTCACAAGTTCAGTTAGAACGGGTTAGTCTTTAGTGTTGATTGGGGAGAGATTAAAACTCGAAGTGTTGATTGGAGAGAGGATGAGTAGAACTCTTAGTTAACTCACAATCATAACTCAAACTTATAAACTGAGTTGGGCCTTCTTGCATGCATCAATTTCTATTATGAAAGATGACGAAGGCACAATTTAATTGATCATTCATTGTGTGGAGTGCACATATATTGAGGATCAAGAGTGCACAAGGATTATGGGGCAAGGATCAGGGATTTGCAAAGCAATTCAAGACTATCTTCAAGAGAGAACAATTGTGTGCAAGGCCGAGAGCATATTCTCACGGGTTGGGAGCAGTGATCAAGATTAGGACGAGAACAATTGTAGAGATGAGAATAGTGAGGAGAAGCCTATTGCTTTCTCAGTGACGAATTGTCGGCTGTAGTAGCAATGCAGATTGTAATAGATCCATCAGCTCAAAGAACAATCAATAAAAGATAACAAAAACGAAAGCAGGTTTCCCTTTTGGGTTTCCTAGGTAAAACAATTGTGTCAATTTTGTGTGCATGTTTTTTTTTATCTCAAATATTTCCACTGCTTATTGAATGTTAGAAACTCTATATCTTGGGGAAACTTAAACTTAGCTTCAATTTCAGTTGCCTTGATTTACAGTAGATTCATATTAGTAGATGTAGAGTTTCAATAAATTTAACATAAATCCCAAGAAGATGGTGTTGGGTGTAACAGAAGGAAAACTTCTCGGCCAAATAGTATCGAAAGGATGAGTGGGAGAGAACCTAGAAAGAGTAAATTCCATCCAACAAATTTCTCTACTGAGGAATGTAAAGGGACTCTAGTCATTTTTTAATAAAGTTAACTTTTTTTAGGAGGCTCATGCTGAACATTGCTGAAATTTCCAAACCTTTGAACAAGTTGTTAAATAAGGATGCTACCTTCAGGTGGGATGAGTCAAGTAGAAATGCTTTCTATCATATAAATGATGCCATCACCTACACTTTGGTTTTGGTGAGCCGTGATTACACCAAAGAATTTATCATCTTTTCACTTGCTTCAAAAGACACCTTTGTTGGGGTTGTTCTTTAGGGAAACAAAGAAGGATATGAGCAGTCCATTGCATTCATGAGCAATATGCTCAGGGACGCGGAGTTGAATTACACAATTATGGAAAAGTAGGTATATGCCTTAGTCAAATCACTTAAGCATTTCAGTACTTATGTGGGCTACTCTAGGATTGTAGCATTTGTTCCTTTTTGTGGTAAAAGAAATTCCATCTCAACAAGATTGTTTTGGAACTAGTAGGAAGTGGGTAGCTAAAATTAAAGAGTATAATTTGGAAGTTAAGGCCACTAAAGGTCATGGGTTGGCAAAGTTCATGGTTGAAGGACATGAAAAATCTTTGGGTTTAGATGATGAAATGTGTGCTATTACTTTCTGGTTTGTACCTAGCAAATAAAGGAGGATTCCATGGCCCAATGGAGAGGGCACTTGCCAAAATTTTTCAAGTCCATAAGTCATGCAGGGCAATTTTGCCCCTTCTTCCTTCTCTCTTCTTTCTCCATGCAAATTTTGTACCCCCATGGGAAAATTGTAAACAATGTCACTAGCATGAGGAACTTATGTAAGACTTGGACCCTCAAGACCTGGTTAATAAGGAAGTTTCTCTAGAATGTTCTTTGTAGTTGATTAATTATTTTGGCTTTTCAACAAAAAATAATTAACGAGTTTTTTCACTCGCAACCTCCAAAGCTGAAGTTCTTAATAACTGGGCCTTTAGTGTGTTTTCTAAGTCTAGAGTCAATGTATATTACCATGCTAGGCATTATCTTAAGTCTCACGAAATGGCATTAGGTTTTAGTAGGATTTTTTAATAATTAAAAATTTCCCATAGCACGGGAATTTTTAAATAATTTTTCTGTAAAAAATAAAAAAGTGGTACTTGGATGGCTTGTATGGCATGTGAGTACTCAATTTTCATGCTTAGAGTACCAACATTACCCTAATACCAACTTTGGTGTGGAAAATATTAATTTTCCTTCATGAAAAATCAATTTTACTCAAAAAAGTTAGAAAAAGACTAAAAATCTGGATAATTAATAAACTAGGAACATGTCAGAAACATGTTCCTAGTCAACTGAGGGTCTCAAGCACTCAAGAATGAGTTGGAGTAATGGACCCATGAGTTAGCACAAGTCAAAGTGGACAAGTTGCATGATAAATGAAAGGTTGCGTTAAGAGTTCAAGTGTAGGCTGAGTTGTTGCCAACAAGGCCAAGTTGTAGTGCGAATTGTGTCATGATGTGGAAGGTCAAGTTAACACTCGGATGGTTTTAGAGTAGGAAATTTATAACTTTCATTCTAGCATTTCACTTGGTGTTTTTTGGGTTTTGTATATTGACAATTTGGAGTGTTCCAAAGGCATTTTGGACACTTTTCACATTGAATAGCTGCTAGTTAATTTTGGCAGCTAGGGAGAAATTCCCTGGCCATCTCATGACTCCAAAATATTATTAAAATGAACTTATTAGTGATCTCCAAGTCAGCTCAAATCATTGGAGGGAAATCATGATATTCAAATTTCATGTCGGCCTTGTTGGAGGGAAAAGTATTTTATTTGAAAATCAATCTTGTCTTCAAGTCGGCTTCAATAAATGTATGTTGGCCCATCCAGAGGTTGGGATCCTTCGTCAATGGCAAACACTATAAGTATATATACCCCATTGTGGTGATCCTCAAGAGACAATGCGAATTGGGTCTGTAATCTCGCTTGGGTATGTTCTCTGAAATCTTCGTTTGGATAGTTATTGAGATCTTCGGTATTTTTCTTTGAGATCTTCGCTTGGATTATTATTCTGAGGTTCTGAATTTGTGGCTGAGTTTTTCGCAAGACTTTTTGTTCTGATTTTCGCATAGCAACATTCTGGGTATAAGGGTTAGAGCCTGAGGTATATTGCTATGGATTTGAGGCTACAAGAATTTCCATGATGTAGGGTCTCAACATTAGCTCTTGGTCGTGGCACTTGAATATGATACTTGGCATAGAATTCTCAGCTTAACTTCAAATCACTATTATTTCTCCATGCTATCTTCATACATTTCATCAACACTTATGTATTGGACTTCAACAGTAGTGTTGGCATCCCTCTGTTATCTTGTGCATGTATTAGCGTTGGCAGCACAGTAGTCTCAGCACATTAAGTGTATGTTATCATAGACAGTGCGAAGTATATGCCATATGGTATTGTATGATTCCAGCCTCATTAAGTACAACATATAAATGGTCTCTTGGCAGTTCAGTATATGGTCTCACTTCAACACAGAAGCATTGTAGATATGTATTGCAATAGTAGCATCTATGTCCATTAATATATAGAGCAGTATTGACACAATATAGTGATATTAGACATTTGTTCAGTTATTTATATGACATCTCAATCCATTCCAATATGACACTGCATTACAATCTTGGCATCCTTAATGTATGGTCATTAGTTCATATTTCGGTCACTCATGTATGATTCGGTTCTAATGGATGCTCTGTCCTATGGCACACTCATGGCATCGCTCCTCATGTATGACTTTATGGACATCATGTATGGCTTGATTGGTATCCTATTCTCTCACAGGAGTATGGCCTGGTATCATTCCATATTGTAGCATTGGCATCTTTATCTCATGGCTTCATTATACATGGCAACTTTAACATCACATATACAAGTATTGCAATTATGGCTTCCATATGTATGCAGAGACTTAGCCCCTTGCAAGTCTGAGGAGAAGTCAATATGGTCAGTCTTGGCATTGTATAGGAGTTGGGTTGATGATTCATCACTTTTGTATGCTTGGCATCATTGATTTATGTATAGGAGAGAAATATTTACGTGACAGTATAGTAAGCCATTAATGACAGTATTGAGTAGAAGCATTATCAATGAAACTTGTTCACAAACGAAGTTGTGAACAAGATGTTCAGGTCATAGACATTTTGATGTATTGATGGACATTTATCTCCCTGTTGAACTTTTGATGACAATCTAATAGAAGAAGAATTTTGGGTTTTCCCCCTTGTGGGCTTTTGCCCTGGTCTCCGACCATTCTTGGTGTCTCTATATGTGTGTACTTTTCTTCCGATGTTCCTCTTATTTCCACTGCATTGTCAATGATGCTGTTCTTTCTATATAATTGCATATGTTGCTAATGATTTTATGGTGTGAATGAATGATACAACTGTATATGCAATTATCAAAGCAAAGAACAATTCAGCCCTTAGAGAAAAACTAACATGGTACCAGAGCTAGGTGTTGATTTGTGGTAGTATCGGATGTGTTCTAGCCATGAAAATTGGTGGAGAGGCTAAAGCACATGAGATCTCCAAGACCCAGTAATGGTTTGCGCAGATTCTAAATGGTTTGGGAGATATTAAAATAATTAATATTTTTATTGGAGTTCCTAAGTCTAAACTTAGGAAAAATAAAATATTAATGGGTATTAATATAAAACTGGGTTAGAAGGTTCCAAAAGTTATGGATCAAGCCAAATCTAATCTTAGCCGCTGATTAGAGATTTAATCTTGGCCGTTGAAGGACCAATGGGAAAAATATAAGAAGAGGCTTGAGAGTCAGTTGGAGAACACACTGAGGGAGACCAGTTAGTTCGATTTCTGGAGTGGGTTAGCTAAGAGATTTGAACTAGTGGTCTGGAGAGCAGCAAGAGGCAGCAAGTACGGAACAGAGAGCCAGGAACAACACTAGGGGAACAACGCAGAGGTTGGAGAGGCAAACGCAGAGCCTCTTAGGCAGATGCAAAGGCTGTAGACTGTGCAGTCACTAGAGGGCCTGCGTGGGTGACACAGAGAGGCCCAGTGCTAACGCAGAGAGGCAAGGGCTGAGGCAGAGGGTCTAGGAGCTACGCAGAGGTCAGACAGGCTGACGTTGAGATTGGGGGAAGTGCTGAAGAATTTTCTCTCTGTTGGGTAAGCCAGTTTAGCACTTAGTTGTACTGAAGAATCGCTGAATAATAAAATCCTCCCTTGTTGCACCGGTTTTCCCACATTGGGTTTTTCCAGGGACTGATTGTCCAAAATATTTGTGTCGATGTGTTAATTCTTGTGCATGTGTTTGTTTCTGTATTATGATGTGATATCTGCAGCATAATTTATTTTAATGTTTACTGAAGGATATTCATAAATAACTTATCGAGAAATAAGTAGGTAAAATAAATCTGTTGTTGCGGTGATAGAATTTTCACACTGTGCTGTAGAAAAGTCAGTAAGACCACCCCAGGAAAGACACCTTAGAAGGATCCCTTGGTCAAGTCAAGCAAAAGAAATGAAAATGGTGGAGACCTAAAATAATGCTAGGGTTTGAAGGAAAGCCTAGGGACCTGTTGATGGTTAGGATTTTGGAGGGAATATTTAAGGAGTGGATTTGCAAAAGGATCTCAACATTGAAACAGGTTGGACATTATCAATGATTGTTTTGAGAAACCCTAGTTGGGTTGGTTTCAATATGATATAATGTGATCACCTTGTATAAAGAAGGATTTGTTCTTACAAACAACTTTGTTATATTGATGAATTATGGTTGATCACGAGGGATTCAATAACTCCATTAAAGATAAGTAATCTTGTGACTTTTCTCTTCTGTTAATTTGATGTATATAATTGTTAACTACACACATAATTGGCTAACATTGATTTTCTTTTTGAAGAAAGTTTAGGAAGAAGTAGCTCTGATAGTGAGCCAATTGAAGGAGGAAAGTGCAAGTATTTCATTTGGTCATGACATGCTATTGTAATACGAGTAACCTCTAGGTATGAAAGTTACTAATATGTACTAAGGGCTACCTTGATCTGAATTGTTGAGAATCACAATAATCAAGTGTTAGGCATATTGCAAAATGCTAAGTAAATCTATGATTCGAGCATATCATGGGAGGTATAATGTATATATTGAATTACTTTAGTTTCCGGGCTGCTATAGCATAAAGCAAGTTACTTTAGTTTCTGAGTTGTTTCAAAATGATGATAGAAGTTATAGCTATGACTAATCCAAACGTTACCTTGAGAACCATAAAGTATTATTGTTCTATGACGATAATTTGATGTAATGCATGCTGCCCCTTTGTTCACATCAGAAATGTAAAGATGGGGTTGACAGCTATGTGGATGACAACAGATATGTCACTTCTCTTGTTTAGATTTATTTTTAGTTATCTTTCTTGCATGAATATTTGAGTATTTCTAACCACCTGATGAAGACGTGATTAACAAAGGATCCTTTGGATGCTAGCTGGTGTTGGAAGTAGAAATTGGCACAGGAATAGGATGAAAGCTGGTTCAAGAAAGAGGAAGCTAGAGCAATATGTAGGCTCTACTACTGCCAATGCCAAAGCATATATGCTACCCAAATGCTACAAGTTGATAAAGGTATCTGAATGTTACATTTTTCAGTTTAGCTGCAATGTTGGATGGCAAGTTAAGCCTAGAGGTATGACAAGAATATCTCCTTCATAGATGACTTGATGCATGCATGCCAGTTACATACATATGAGAATATGATTCTGTCACTCATGTATGATTCGGTTCTGATATGGCACACACTGGATGCTCTGTCCCGTGGCATGCTCATGGCATCACTCTTCATGTGTGACTTTATGGACGTCATGCCGTATTGTAGCATTGACATCTATATTCTGTGGCTTCATTATACACGGCAGCGGTAATATCACATATACAAGTATTGCAGTTGTGGCTTCCATATTCATGCATAGACTTAGTCCCCTGCAACTCTGAAGAGAAGTCGGTATGCAACTTTGAAGAGAAGCTGGTATGGTCAGTCTTGGCATTCTATAAGAGTTGGGTTGATGATTCATCACTTCTGTATGTTTGGCATCATCGATTTATGCATAGGAGAGCAGTGTTTACGTGACAGTATAGTAAGCCATTAATGACAGTATTGAGTAGAAGCATTATCAATGAATCTTGTTCACAAACTAAGTTGTGAACAAGATGTTTAGGTATATAGACAGTTTGATGTATTGATGACTTTATCTCTCTGTTGAACTTTCGATGACAATCTAATAGAAGAAGAAGAATTCCGAGTTTTCCCCCTTGTGGGGTTTTGCCTTGGTCTCCGACCAATCTTGGTTTCTCTATATGTGCGTGCTTTTCTGATGACATTCCTTTTATTTCTGCTGAATTGTTAATGATGTTGTTCTTTCTATATAATTTCATATGTTACTTATGATGTTATGGGGTGAATGAATGATAAAAATATATATGCAATTATCAAAGCAAGGAACAATTAAGCCCTTAGAATAAAATTAACATTTTTTAGCAGGTCAACAAAGTTACAAGGGGGGAGGTGTTGCCGAGATTTGGTCAAATTGAAGCATCCAAGCACCCGAAAGGAATCTCACACAATTCCCTTTGTAAAATGAAGGGTTTTACAATCATTGTAACTTCAAAAAATCATCTTTTCTCCCTTTATTCATAAGGAATACCATCACCTAACAAACCATTTTTATCTTGAGGGAGCTAGGCGAGTCTCCTAGGAATCCCAATATCCCTAGCCAAGGCTGCGTGGAGGCGGGAGCGGGGAGCGACAATTTTTAGAAGGGAGTGAATCAGGAGCGAATTTTATATAATATATATTTTGATGCATATATGTCAACAACAACATGTAGAATGATGAATTAGATATAAAAAGCATAAAAATATGGATTAAACCATATAACATCAATCATCTAGAAGTTATAATCTTCATCAACCATATGTCCACAAGTTACATGTTACAACATATCAAGTGTCATGATTCATTAATCTTAAAGTTTCAAACTTTCAAAATTCAATATATAACATTTGTCATCACTAAAGTTGTACTTGTAACCATTACCAAACTATAACAAAGAACATCAAACATGGAATGAAATGTTTCAGCTTTCACGCAGCATCATATTCATAATTCATTACCAATGAGTTATAATTGCCAACTTCAAATGCAACATGTAAGGGTGCACATAACCAAAATAACATTGAGTGCAATCCATCTCTGAAACGAAAATAAATCAACAAATAGGCTCTAGATGGCCTCTTTCATCCAAAAAAATCATGCTACAACAAATACCTACATATCATCAAAATCATTGCATATCTTGGGATCTTTGTCATTAATATCACCCTCTAAGCATTAACATAAGATAGAAAAACATAACATGTCTAGTCAAGATTTGCTTGAGTGATGTGTACATTTTTAGTAGGGTCTTGATAGATTAGTTCGACAACCAACGTCACTAACATCAAGGTACATAGAGGGCTTGGTGTTCTCGATTAAATATGAGTTCCATACCCTAGTACATGACAAAATCCAATGGAAACATTGCAATCCCCCAAATCCTGAAATCCTGAAAAACTGATAAGTCTGATGGATTTTGAGTGAGATCTAAAATTTTATTTTCCCCGTATGAAATCTAATGAGGTCGGAACCACTCTCAAACATCCTGAGTCATTTCATGGTAATGTTAAAAATATGTAAAAGGATGAAAATGAAAGATAAAGGAGAATGCCACTTTTACTTTAAGAATTTAACATTGCCATGAATTGCATATCAATACTAGGGCCATAGGCTTGAATACTAGGTTTCCCACTCAAAATCTCTTGTTTCTTTGAAAAAAATTGCATTTGGAACATATTTGTGATTTCTTTTTTTTTGTTCGCAAAAAAGCCTGGGAGCATTTTTTTTTTTTGTGGGAGTGTGCTCTTGAAATTCGCTCCATGCGGGAGAGAATTTCTAGAGTGCGCTCCCAGGTTGCTCCTGCTTGGAGCATGCTTTCGGAGCGGATTCAAGGTGGGGGGAGCGCGCTCCCCCACAACCCTTCCAAGAACTTCCCTTTCGACAAATCCTTGGTGAGAATATCTGCCATCTACTCATCATTCAAAATGTGATGGAGTCTTACGGCTCCTCTTTGCTCGATGTCTCGAATATAGTGATACCTGATCTCAATATGCTTGGACTTGTTGTGGAACACGAGATTCTTTGCTAGACGAATCCCACTCTTGTTGCCACAATATATCACTGTCATATCCAGAACCCGCTCAAACAGCTTTGCAAAGAGCTTCCGTAACCATACTGCCTCGCAACTAGTCATGCTAGCTGCAATATACTCTACCTCGGCCGTGCTAAGGGCAACGAACTTCTATTTCTTGCTCATCCAAGATCTCATGACAGAACCCAAACTAAAGCAGCACATTGATGTGCTCTTCCTGTCAATAACATTTCCTACCCAGTCAGCATCAGTGTACCCATGAAGTCTCACATCTCCGATAGTATATCTCAGACCAAGATTAATCATCCCATGCAAATATCTCAGCACATGCTTAGCGACGACTCAGTGTTCATGTAGAGGATTAGTCATGAATTGACTCAAAGTGTTAACAACAAAACATATGTCCATATGGGTGTTCACAAGGAACATCAATGCCCCAACCAACTATCGATACTCAGAAAGACTTGCGAAGTTAGGTCCTACAACATCTCCACATAGCTTCTTGAAGTTCATCTCCATTGGTGTGGCCATGGACTTGCATTCTAACCTTCCAAATATTTCCAGTAGTTTCACCATATATTTTCCTTGTGAAAGGAAACTCTCATCAAGCCTTTGCCACACCTCTAAGCCTAAGAAGTAATGCATCAATCCAAGGTCTTTCATTTCAAAATCAGAGGCCAACTCCCTCTTGCACTCGAGCATCATAGGTTCACTACCTGTAAAGAGTAAATCATCAACATATTGAACCAAAATACGGGGCATACCTTGGACCAATTTGAAGTAGAGGTTCGGGTCACCGTTTCTTTTCATGAATCCAAGATTCATCAGGTAGCTATCAATATGAGCATACTAGGCTTTGGGGGCTTGCTTCAATCCATAAAGTTCCTTCTTCATCCTACAAATGTGAGTCTTCCTGTCATGCACTTCAAAACCCTGTGGTTGCTCAACATATACATCTTCCTAGACTATGTCATGAAGAAATGCACTCTTCACATCCATCTGGTGAAGAGTCCATCCTTGACTAGCAGCAAGGGCAACAATTGATTGAATATTAGTATAGCGAGCAACAGGTGCAAAAATATCATCATAGTCCTCTCTCTCTTTCTAGGAGAAACCTCTAGCCATGAACCTCGCCTTATATTTCTCTATACTTCCATCAACTCCATGTTTGATCTCGTACAACCATTTAAAAGTCACAATAGGCTTAAAGGTCTTGGAACCAACTCCTACACATCATTCTTCATAATAGACTCATTCTTCGGACATAACATCTTTCCAAACCTTCTCTTTCACTGCTTCTTCAAAGGTGGGAGGCTCAGCTTGTATGATGGAGCTCATAGCCACAACATATCCCTGGTATTGACATGGCTTCTTACTTTCCTTGAAGGTTCCTCTAGCAACAACATGTTTTTTAGCATCTTGTAATGTATCATGAAGCCAAAGTGGTATCTTATTGGCATGGGAATCACATGGAGGAGGAGGATCCAAGGGGTCCATGGAAATCATCAACAACATCTTCTTAGGTTCAGGCATAGAAGGACCTTCTAGTAGGTCCATGTCATCCTCCTTTCCAATAAGAGGAGGTGGAGGAATGTCCCTTTCTTTTCTAAGGGAAACATCTTCATCGAAAGTCACATCCCTGCTAAACTCGATACTCCTTTGACTAGGAACATATATTCTAAAAGCTTTATAATTATCACAATATCCAATAAACATACCTTTCTTTCCTGTGGCTTCCAACTTGTTCCATTTATCCTTTGGCACATGAAAGTGCATGGGGCATCCAAAGATCCTTAGATGTCCAACATCGGGCTTGATACCTGTGAATACTTCTTCGGGAGTCTTGTCACCCAAGGCTTGATGAGGAGTCCTGTTTTAAACATAGGCCGTTGTATTAATGGCTTCTCCCTAAAGGAACTTCAGTAACTTTTGATCATGCAACATGGCTTGGACAACTTCCATGATGGTCCTATCCTTCCTTTCAGCCATACCATTTTGCTCAGGATTATAAGGTACAATTATCTCCTTCTTGATTCCAACCTTCTTGAGAAAGTCAAGGAACTCATTAGAAGTGTATTTTCCACCATTTTCAGACTTGAAGACCTTGATCCTTTTCCCTGTTTGATTCTCTATTAGTGCCTTGAAATCCTGGAACATATCAAATGCTTCGTCCTTGTGCTTCAAGTAGAATATCCATGTCTTCCTGGAGAATTCATCCACAAAGATTATATAATATAGATAACCACCAAGAGATTTTACGGACATGGGTCCACATAGATCAAAATGTATGAGTTGTACAATATCATTGGTCTTTCTTTTGCTAGAAGGCAATGGTCCCCTTGACTTCTTTCCAATTGCACATCCCAGACATACTCCATCATGACTAGCTTGAACATCAGGCATTCCAGAAACCATCCTTCTTACTTTAGGCAGGGCTTCATAATGTAGATGAGCAAACCTTTAGTGCCATAACTCACTTTGGTGATTGCTATCATGTACTAGTGCTCACATCGATCTTCCATTGACTCTATAGAGTCCTTCAATTCTAGATCCCAAGGTGAGTGCATCCCTCATGCGAGATTCCATAGGCCAAGTGAGGACCTTTGCTCTTGTGAAAGCAACTCTCATACCTTTGTCTTCCAAGGCAGATATAGATACAAGGTTCTTCTTCAACCCTTGTACATTCATAACATCATGAAGATGTACAATTTCCCCATAATCCAAATGAAATGTGACAGAACCAAAAACCTTTATTGGACAGGTAGAATTATCTCCAAGAATGATTTTCAAGTTAGTTTCCCTCTCAACCAAGTTTGAGAGGACTTCATGATACCTAGAGAAGTGTCCAGAGGCCCCGCTATCTACCAACCATCAAACAAATCCGGAGGAGAGGAACTAGAAAGTGCAGAAATAAGAATATATTCAAATTGAGTAGCAACTACATTATTTCCATACCTTCAGTTCCTTGATCTCTTTTGAGGGCGATGGCCTTCTTCACGATCACCAGGAGCATCTCTTCTTCTTCTATCATTGAACCTCTTGTTGTTGAATCCACGATTGTTATTGTAGTTGGACCTTGGAGCATCTCTCTTTTCAAGACAGTCTCGGGCATAGCGACCATGCTTGTGGCAATTGTAACATTCAATTTTCCTTAATCTTCTATTGGAATCCTTAGAATCTGGAGTAGGATTTCTAGATTTATATGGACCTCCTCTTCCTCTCCTCTTCCTAGCTTGAGCAACAAATGTAGAGGGTTCTCCTTTTTCATGTTTTTGAATCTGCCCTCTAGAAATCATCCCGGTCTCTTCCTAAGTGCACTCGCCAACCAACTCATCAAATGTCAGGAACTTGTCATTGTTGCTTATAGTTGTAATGAATGTCTCCCAAATAGGAGGAAGACCTTGAAGGGAAATGAGTACTAGCTCTCTATCATACATAGATTCTCCAGTTGTCAGCAATTGACCCCTGAGTTGTGATAATCTCATGAAGTATGATTGCACAGTGTCCCCATTGTTCATTTTGATGTCCTTGATTTGATTTTTCAAGGAGAGAACATGATTCAAATTGTTGACGTTTTTGACCATTGGAGTGGCACCTGAAGATTTTTTGAAGACTCCATACCCAAGGGTGTATCAAAAGCTTCAATGTACCATCAAAGTTCATCATGTCATCAAATTTTTTCAACTCTACTTCTTCTTCTCATCTTTTTCTGTTGTACTCAAATTCCACAAGTCCCGTGGGGACAATGTAAAAGTGATACTAGTATGAGGATTCGAGTTATGTAATAGGCCTAGGTTACTTGGGACCTTGTCATCAAGTTAGTTTACTCTAGCAAGTTGTTTTCACTTGGTTAATTATCATATCCTTACAAGGACTTAATAATTAATTGAGTTTTTTCCTCCAAGCATAACCCGAAAGTCGGAGTGCGGCTTGATGGTGAGGCCTTGGGTGAGTCTTAGTGTCTAGGGTCATTTTATATTATCATACTAGATGACACAAAAAATTTCGTGGAATTTGATTAGGCCTAGGGGGTCATTTTTAAATTTTTAAAATTTTCTGCAGGGTGGAAATTGGAATAAATTTTGTATATGAAATGTAATAAGTGATGTTTAGAGAAGTTGTATGGGGTATGTGTGATCAAAATTACGCCTCTCACCCTCAACTTTCTACTATGACACACTTTGAGGGGTTAAAAATGTGTTTTAGACCCTCAAAACCAATGTTGCAGTAATCGTTATCTGATTAAATCGACGTGGGGAAAAAATCGGTAAAAATTGGGAAAAATTTGTAACATACAAAAATATTCATTTTTTTTTTCAAATTTTTTAATATCTAAAGCATCTACAACATAAAATAAATACATTGACACATAAATATGATAAAAGTACTAATATATAAGATGTTTAATATCATTTCTAGTGCTACATCACACATAACAGTGAATCATGTCCTGAATAGTAAGTCTTGACTCATGAATCTCAACTCAGCCTCAAAATATCAACAAAAAATATAATAATGTATCTCATGAGTCATAATGTCATATACAATGAAATGAACCAAATAACTAAAGTCTAAAACTATTGATTTCCTCTGCCCCTCTTGTGAGAAAATGCAATAGCTTTCCCTTTCCTTCTCGATGTAGATGCCGGTGGAGTTGGCAGTGGACTCTGCTGTGCTTTAGAAGTTGAAGAACTAGGAGCTATAGGAGGTAGACCACGTTCTCTACTGGTGGCAGGGGTAGCTCGGGTAGGTGGTGTCACCTCCTCCTCCTGTTGCTCCACCTCCTCCTCCTCCACTACCTCCTGCACTAACCATTCATTAGCAGACTCCATGAGAGGCCTCTCGGCCTCAACCCTCCATGCAGCAGTGGTGTCAATCCCATCCAATGAGATGGCCTCCATATTAGGTGTCCTCTCAAGTTGCCTCACCCACAATTGAAGATTATAATAGACGTAGACCATGTCATTAAGTCGCTGGGACTCCAACCTATACAAAGATCATGAAATAATAATTATTAAAAAAAATATTGTTTAATGAATTCAAAAAATTATTTGGAAATTTGCAATATTTTAAGTGTTAACTTGTTGTGCTTTTTGTTGTGTATTTTTTCAAATACACTCCAGTTGCGCTCACATCCTGAGGAGCTACATGTTTGGCTAAGGATTCGAATGACAAGCTTTTGCAGAAGGGGTACCCTGGCACCATACATTCTCCACAATGCATCTACAACAAAATTACAATTAAAATTTTAAATAAACATAAGAAAAAAATGAAATTTGAAAGTTGAATCAAAGTATGAAGTTATGAACTTGAAAAGACAATGAAATCTGAAACAAACTAAAAAATACCTGGCATTTTAGTCGTCCTATCAGTCACAACAATGTCAAAGCCAAATGTGCCACCTGCCATCCTGTATGTCTCAATTTCTTTGGAGATTTCTGTACGTTCTGCTGGAGATTGCACCATCCTTTGAACACAGGTTAAGAATCCATCCATGATCTCGGCATCAAATATGAACCCACATGCGTAAGAAAATGTGGGGTTCAAGTAGATCCCTGCAGCATGAATGGGACGATGGAGTGTGTTGTTTCATCGTTCATCAATCACTTCCCATAGGAGGAGTTGTCTCTGAAACCTCTCATCTCCCTTATCATCATAGTAGGCCTGAATGGATTCTTTTGCCCTGTCCATGGCCCCATACAAATAGCCCATTGTGGGATTCTCACGATCAACTAATCGAAGAAATTTTACCAAATGTTCAGTAACGGTGCACACCTCTTGTGCTCCCGCCCAGAAGTCTTCTTGGTATGAAACTAGTCTACATATGTCTTTTCTCTCTAGTTTGTGGCTCATTGCCAAAGCACGCCACTCCTCTGGAAGAAACATTCTCTTCACATCCCACATAGAATTCAAGAGGGATTGAAAAGATATGAAACTAGTGGCAAACCGTGTAATGGCGGGGCACACCAAATCTTTGTTGTTGGTGAATTTTTTCATCAAGCTAAGCACAGATGTATGATTATATATAAATTTTGTAATGCTTTTTGATGACTCAACAATATCTTTGACAAAGGAAATTTTCCCTATGTCCTCCAACATCAAATCAATACAATGTGTAGCACAAGGTGTCCAAAATAAAGTAGGATGCCTCTCCATAAACATCCTGCCAGCAGCAGCATAATTTGCAGCATTGTCCGTTATGACTTGGACAACATGTTCTGCACCCACCTTCAAAATAAACACATCCAGCAAATCACATAAAGTTTTTGCATCTTTGAAATGTGCAGATGCATCAACAGATTTCATAAACATAGTCCCCTTGGGACAACTAACCAAGAAGTTTATAAGGGTTCTCCCCTTTTGGTTAGCCCAACCACCTGACATCACAGTGCATCCTGTTTGTGCCCATGATTCCTTAAACTCCAATCTTTTGGTGCAGTCAACCTTTTCATTTTGAAGAATCCGGCTTCTAAAGTCATGATAAGAAAGGATTTTGTACCCTGGGCCAACAGTTGCAATAGCATCAACAACAGGCTGGAAAAATGGATTATTCCTTACAATGCTGAAAGGAATATCACTCCAAAGGAGAAATTTGGCCAACAACTTGTTAGCTTGTTCTTTCTCAGTTTTTTTAATCATTGAAGTGATAAATGGCTATGAACCAGGCGTGGTTCTAGGAACAAAAAATGATGAGGCAGCTACCGGGTTGGTTGATGCTGAAGTAGAACCAGTGCCACTTCCTTGTTCACCTGACTTTGTTAGTTGCTTCTTCATTTCTGCTTTGGCCTCTCTATTGTGCTCTAAATTTTCCAATGATCTCATGGCTTTTCGAATGATTTCAGGATTTGTATTTGTGCAAGGCCCTACATCAAATCCAGGGATTTGTGCAAGGTGATACTTCAATCTGTACACCCCCCCTGACATATGCTGCACACACAACTTGCAAGACAAGTTCATTCTATCAATACCTCCATCAGTGTCACCAAATTCCCACGGAGGATCCAATTTCCTGGGCACGTTTGACTTTGAACTTTGAACTTGAAGTTGAATGGTGATTCGGTGAATGTATGGCAAAATAAGGATTACAATTTACAAGTTACAAACTTACAATTTACGTTGTACAAAAACTAAAAAAAATTACATACATGAGTAACATAAGTTATAACATAAGTAAAACACACAGAATTTTTGACAATTTAAGAAATTTTAACAAACAAAATGAAAAATCAAATGACAAAAACTCCATCAAGATTCAAATCAATTCAAAAATATTTGATAACCCATTGAATTCTTTTGATAAAAAATGGGTTATCCAGATTCCAAACCCAACCAAAAACATAGAAAAAACCAAAACAAAGTTACAAAACACAAAATGTTGGTGCCCATACCAGTTTGATAGAGAAAATTCGTCTCCTCCTTAGCTCTCACTCCGTTTTTTTCCTCCAATTAGTGGATTCAGCTCCCAAACGACCAAGAGGTCACTCCAAAACCCCGTTGCTGCTGGCGTGCCGCTGTCTGCTGTGCAAATGAATTAAAAAAAATCGTGTTTTTTTGTTATATAACGCGTTGTTGGTAAGGGCAGCGATTTTTTGAGGTCGAAAGTGGGACAACAACAAACTAGCTTGGCCATAGGCCTTTTGGTCCTTGTAATTTTCAGATTTTAACTATTGTCCATTGGCCATTGTGGTTGGCACTTCTTGGAAGGAGACACTAGTTCTTAAGGATCTCTATCTTGTAAATTTCTCCTTCTTCTTTGGGACAACCCATTAAGAGGCCTTCTACTCATTGTAGAAAAGCTAATAAAAGATCTATTTTTGTTGTGGGAGCTTGGGTTTACCCATGGCATTCCTTCTCTCCATTTAGCGAGAGAAATCTATGGGTGGATTAACTTTTGCATTCTCTTGGTTTCCATTTTAATTGCATGCTTAAAATTTACACAATCTCATCATCACGTTTTATTTTTGCATGCTTGATTTGGGAATTTACACATCCTCACTCATCACATTTTTATTTTTGTTTAGATAAGTTTGCTACAATTTAACTTAAGGCTTTACATTCTCTATTTTTATGTATTGCTTTGAGCTACAAGCACTTTACTTTGAGCAATCTACTCTTCACATGCAAACATTTAGATTTCTGGCAAACTTTAATTTTGTTTTCTAATTAATTTCCATCTAGTGTAACAAATTGTTTCATGTATACTTGAGTTCATGCTTCATTTCTAATGCCACATTGTTATCTTGAGTATTGGAGCATTCTATTGTCTACTCGAAACAACTTTGTTTCTCAAGCAAATCGATTGCATCATTCTAATTTACTTATAGGCTAATCTCCGTTTGAAAGTTATATTTGCAATATATTGTTGAGCATCATTTCCTTACTTTGAATAATTGCAAATTTAATGTTTCTTTGGGAGAACTTACTTGCATTTCATTTAGGCATTATAGATTAGCTTGCATTACTAGTTTACCTCCAAGCATAAGCTTGATTGATAGACATTATAAGGAAAATACTTTCTTGGAAAATTCTTCCAACTAGTACGAAGTAAGGTAAAGAGTGTGTGTCTCTGCAGTTATGGTGGTGGCTTGTCCCCTTGTAGGAATGAAGACACACGCTGGCTCGTAACACTAAGGGTAAGGGTATCATTAATGACATCGTCGTGTCCTCAACCCCTCTTTCTTACAGTCACCCCAATTTTTACCCTTTGGAAAGAGTTCAAAAGGAAGATCTCTCACTTAGATTAGGCGTATAGTTTAAAATTTATCAAGATAATTGCATCTAACCTTAGTTATGTGCATTTCATATTAACGCACTTTACTCTTCAAGTTATTTTACTTGCAAATTATTTATATACTTGTCATGATGAAAATTTTTTGAATTGATTATCTCACTTGGGTGAGTACCATATTGTTCATTTTGCAAAGTGAAGTTTTAGCTTGTTTCATGTTGCAAGTTATTTTATTTGCCTCCTTACATTATCTAGCATTGTGAATGATTATATTTTGATTATTTGGAAGCAATTTTAAATCTTGCTAACATCTTCTTGATTGACAGGGTTACTTGTGTTTCGCTTTGAAACATTTAATTTTAGAGCAAGTGTTATTTATTTTAAAGTGATATTGAAGGCACTAGTCTTATATGCTCATCTTTGATTTATGTGTTGATTGTTATTGAAGTATATTTCATTTCATATTGCTGTTCATATTTACTCATAATCTCATGTAATCCAAATTAACCTTGATGTCTCCTAGAAACCTCACATCACCTTTTTAACTTAGTTTTTCATTTAGGGACCACCCCTCTTAGCTTGCCTAGGAGAGATCTTAAACAGAGAGAGTTGGGAATAGGTGACAACCCCATCCCTTAGTTTTTCCACCAAGCACACCTTGTGGGGTTAAGGGACTTTCTCACTAACTTAGGTGTGTGTGCATAGGCGGCAACAACAAACCTCATACATCCCAACCAACTTATCATAGATATCCTGGGACTTCTTCAATTTTGCAATGTAAGTAAGCAAATGATCTCTCAAAGAATAATAATTATTTTCTTAGCTTTGATCTCACTTTTCTTGTACTTTGCCTTGGTAGTAGCAAGAGCATTTTCTGGAGGCTCAAGTATTCCAAAACATAATTTCCATCCAATGTCACTTCCAACCTGATCTTCCAAGCAACAAAATTAGATGAATCATTCAACTTCTCTGCATCCTTGAAGTGTGAGGTAGACATATTGACCAAATGACTTCTTCCAAATAGATTCCTTCAAAGTTAATTGCTTGTCTCTTGTCTCCTTGGGTTTGTCTTCATCGCAGCTCTGATACCATGTTAAATTTTCACTGTTCTATGCTTAGCACAATCACTTATTCCAAATTTTCTTCAATTAGGAATCAATTTATCCAATATAATTCAATCTTCTAGCAACAATAAGAAATTGTAGATAGAACAATAAATCCAATGCATAATAGAAGACAACCAAGAACAAGAGAGACAGTGTTTGGTCAAAGACCAGGAAGAAACCCCACAAGGGGGAAAACCCTTTTCAAAATTCTTCTTCTATTAGATTGTCATCAAATGTTCAACAGAGAGATACAATGTTCCAATTCATCATGAGTCAAAGGTAAACAACTTTGACTATCCAATTCAACTAACTGATATCTAATGAGAGATGAGCCCAAAAGTCAAATTTGATCCAAAGACAAAGTCTGCAATTTCTAGTCAAAGTCAACATCAATCAAAGATGCCCTAACTAGTCAATGGTCCATGTCAAAGTGCCTCCAAAATAGATCGGTCAATAGTCAAAGGATGCAGCCTTCCAAGCTCGGTCAAACCCAACAAAAACAGTCAACAAGAACTCGGTCATGTCGGAGAGAAGATCTGCTGTCAAACTTCATAATTTCTGCGGTCAAGGCCTGAGGTCAACCTTGATCTTCTTTTATTTTTTTCAGTATATCGATAATATTTAGGAAATTCAACCATAAAAGCAGTGGAATAGAAGAGATCACAATGCACAAAGAGAGCACAGGATTTACCTTGGCATAACCCACTAAGGGGAAAAACCCAACAACCTTTTCAATAGAGAAATTCTTCTTTTCAACAAGAGACACACCTAGACCTCTAGTTAACAACAGGTCAAACTGACCTTCAACAAATCTATGGTCAAACCTAGTCAACACCCTCCAAGTCAAGCCTCCAATCTGACCCAACAACTCGTCCTTTTGTTCTTACCTAGGCTGAATTTCAGCCTCCTAGTAAATGCCCAGAAACCCAGAAATTCGGCCCTGCAATTTGCCCAGAAAATTTTGGCCCTGCAACTGCAACTGCTCAGAAAATGATGGGAGTTGGAGAGGGAGAAAACTTCCACACGTGTGAGATAGATAGAGAAAGAAAGAGATGAATTCATCCTTCATCTTCGTCCTCCTTGCCCTTCACTTGGATGCCCAAAAGATTCTTGCTTGAGAGAGATCGAATTGCTGCCTTGTGGAGGAGGTTGAACTGTCTTTATATAGTGATCTTCTGGGTCAAATGGGTGTGTCTTCTGCCTAGGCTGACTTGACTTGGAGGGAGGCTGACTTGACTAACTTTGGAGCCAAAAATTTAATTTCAAAAATTCAAATTTTCTTCTTTTAAAAGTCCAAATGGACATGACTCAATTTTTTTTTTGGGACTCTGGCATGAAGAACATGCTTTACAATAATCAATATAAATACATCAAGGGCCAAAATATACATTATGAAGATCAACCATAGTTACAAAATTCAACACTTTAATTATGCCAAAAGAATGGAGGTTTATAGCCATTCCTTTTTCATGGCCTTTCATTTAAAATTCTTGCTAATCTTTTGTTAGATCCTTGCACTACTTATCCTTTTGTAGTACGCAATGTTTTGGGTTCTGTAACCTGAATCCTGTTCCTCTATAAAGGATGTTTTTCACGAAGAATAAACTTTACTTTCAATTATTTCCCTTAATATAGGGAATAGATTTGGAATGCTCCATGAACATTCTTTCGTATTAACACACATGGACATTTTCCCCTGCTTAAGGTCATGAAATTTATTGACCCCTTCATAATAATTAGCAGAAAATTATCTCCACTCAAAGTAACTCGTAAACTGCTTGCAGGTGATCTCCCTTTTTGTACTCTTGTTTACTCTCTGGAAGTGTTCCACCACAATGCAGCCTTACCTGTCAGGTTATAAATGGATAATCTTGCTTTTTGATACCCTAAATAATCACAAAGTTGGAAATATTTCTTCATTCCCAATATCCACACTTCAACATGCCTATTGGTCTTTATCTCTCCATTGAAGGTAGGTGGCTTGTTTTTTCTAAACTCCGTTTGAAGACTATCCCAATGGCATCTGTGTCTGTTGTGTTTTTCATGAGACTTGTTTGATAATTCTAATGAGCTAGAAATAAAAGAGAATTTCCTCAAGCTGTAAATTTTTTAACTATCCTTGCTTCTATCCTCATCACTTTGTCCTTTCATCTGTTAGGTTCACCTCTGCATTGTTTTCAGGCTTTGAAATGGTTAGTTATTGACCCTACCTCTTCTCTTTTCGAGCCTTCCACATTATCTGAGTAGAACTCCTTGCAGTTTTTGGTAGGTCAACATGCAGTTCTCAATTCTACATCCATTAGATTGTATTTCCACATCTCCCATGTTCACCTTATGCACACATGGTAATTCTGCTCATCCTGGGACTCATTTGTGATGCAATTTATTGTTCTACTCAAGATTCTATGGTTTTTTCTATAAAAAATAAGAAAACCTAAATTAAAATCTCAGATTGTTGGCTAGTTCACTAGCTTGTCCTCCTCGAGAGCTCTCCAATGATTGGACATTCATAGACCTTGTGTATTGGCGAGGGGTTTACAGCTAAATGCTTTTGGATGATTCAAATGGATCTACATAGTTATTATATTTCTTTATTGATGCTCTGGATTGGGGAAGAGGAATTTTGGGACCTACAGGTTGTAGTTTATGTCGAATCTTGAAAGTTGCACTAAAGGACAAGAACTAAAAATCTTTTGGTTCAGGGTCTGAACAATAGAATTTTGGGTCTCCAGTCTCCAGGACAATTGTCCTGGAGTTCCTCACTACATTCTATGGGTTGATAACTTTCCAACAGTGGGCTGCTTGCCTCAAACAGAGTTTGTATGCTAAAGTCATGTGCTAAGCAAGTTGAGGGTTCAATATTCCCCATAAGGCAGCGACATCATCTCACCTTGATTCACTCAAGGGAGTTGGTAATGTATGGGAATCCACTAGAAACTTCTAGAAGCATTGGAAAATCCAAAAACACTGATCCTAACAGTCACGGAAGGGAGTAAAAACTGTAGCCAAAAGGTGGGAAAGGCATTCAGTCACAACTTGCTTGACTAAGTAAATGTGTTCACTTCTTTCTGTATTTTTCATTTATTCTATATGCATTTTTCCCTTGTAAGGATTTGTAAAGGAGAAATCATTTATCTCTATTTTGGTGATAATTTCTGTCATAACATTGACCTATTATGTTTAATGTTTTTTCCTTTTATTTGTGGCTTGAAAGCATTGCTCTATTACCAGCTTGGGTCTTTCTTCCCTAGCTCTTGAAGTAATTCTTCTCCCTCTTTGTAGACCAAAGTGAATGATATTTTCCAACCTAAAAGCCAAAAATTTACTAAATGAAATTTAAGATAGGCAAGGGCACATTGTGGAAGGCATCCCATAAGAATATGGAAGATTAGAGGAGTTTTGTACTTTTTTAATTCTACAGATACCTTTTTCTAGTTTCGAACTTAAAGTGTGCTATTTATGATGCGCAGGGAAATGAGAAGGATTATTTCAAATTTCGATTGGGTTCAAAACAGGTACTGAAGTTATATCTCTCATGATCAATTAACATGTAATTTTTCCCAAAATCAGAGATGATGTGGCATGGCCGTCTTCTATCTGTTATCTTGTCTTTTATGGTATACCTTTTGTGTGTTCTTTGAAGATGTTCATTTTCATTTTAAATTATCGCATTACATGATTGTCACATCTTTACCCCATCCCATTTTCCAAAGTTGTATGCCAAAAATATGTACTTATTTTTATGCAGGATGGGCCATGTGTATCCATACTATATTTTGTACACACGTCAGAGTGCAATCCATAATTGGAAATGTAATTAAGATGGTAACATGAGCATTGACCTCTTTAGGATTAGGTGCTTGTGTGTAGTAGGAGACATCCTATCTCAAACAGAATTATAGCAAGCAAATATGACTAAAGAACTCAGAGAATCAAGCATAAACAACAATCTATTTTAGACAATATAATAGTCCTTGGGCATTTAAACCTCTAACTAGTTGACATCCAACAGGTCTATACATAATATAGATACACCGTTGTGGTAGTAGTTTTCTTGGAGCACTGATATATGACTTTCCTTTATACTTCTAGCTAATCTAATTGAATGACTCATCTGAGGCAATTAATCCTTCATATGGATGCAAAATGAGCTGAATTATGACATGGATTTCATGGCGAGGACTGATTTTTGTATTAAGCTTGATCCATTGTATACAAGCACAATACAATAAATTATACCACAAGTTTCATGGTGAAGGATGATCTTGCAATTTTCATGGGAAACCATACATAACTGTACTAGCAAATTACTGTTCAAGGAAAAATGCAAATTTGTATATGTTGGAAACGTAATCCTCATTGAATATGTGAAATTGTATTATTCACTTGAGAGGAAGGCGAAAAGCCTCAAGTGAACTTGAACAAACATGAGAGTCCAAGAGATCTCTTAGAATGTGAAACCAAGGGTCATAAAATATTGTATTTATGTGTATCATATGAATGATAATGCATCTCCTGCTTATCAATCTCTCTTGCATTTGTGTGAGTGCTAACAGTAGTATTAGAGCAGGCACCTTCCTGCCTCGATTGATTGTGTGAGAGCCATGGATTTATGACATTCCTTGACTGGGATTCTCCATTTCTTGACCTGGTCACTCATCTTTAAGCAGCCTGGGATTTTGCCCATTTATCTTCCACATGGTATTTTCTCATAATTCTCTTTGTTTGATTACTATCTCTTCCACACTATCTGTGTTAGACATACTAGGGGGGGGCTGGGGGGGTTGGTGAATCACCATTTATTATTTTTAACTATTTTTATCTTTTAAAACATTTGATGCACATAAATCATGAAACACAGATCTTTGTAAAAGAAACACTTATACAATTTCTCTTTCTAAATATTTTGTATACTTCCTTGTACAAAGTACGCATCAACTTACAACTTTCATAGGCACCAACCTACAGGAGATTTCATTTCCCTAGTTGAGCACCAACTCAGCAAATGTAGGCATCAGCCTATAGGAGACAACAATCCCCCCAGCTGAGAACCAACACAGCAAACTGTAGGCACCAATCTACGTCTTCAAGTTGTTCGTTGGATCTGTCATCAATAATTTATGGTCATCAAAAAATTCTTCAATGAGTTGTCATCTAACCATGCAACCCTCAGGTTTGTGCCTTCAAGCTTGATCACAGCAACCTGACCTGTACACCTTAACTTTCTTTGCTTCAACCAGGCTTCTTGACTTGGCTCTTTAGACTTGATGTCCTACATGTCAGTTCTTTGTATTTGACCAAAAAGAGGTCTGCCCATCTGGCATTTCAACTTCCTTAAATCTTGTTTTTCAACGTTCAACTGTCACTGCTTAGGCTTATTATATGTTCAAAGAGAAGGTCTACCCACCTTGTAGCTTGTAATCAACACTGTAGATTTCTTTCTACTACATAGGGCTTTTCAACGCACTTGGAACCAAATAGGCCTTTACAACCTTGATGGTTTGCTTCTTGTGACCTATCAACCTTTGCACTAAACACTCACGTTATGCAGCCCGCAGGCTTATCACAAAACTGTCCACGATAACCTTGTTCTCACTGCACGTCTGTCCATAATAGGGCTCGGTCCTATCATCACCTTAACATCACAACTACTTTAGCTAATATCTCCCTTAACACTACCTCAGCCAACCAGATTCTCTCCAAAGATCCCTACAACAGTTCTCTAATAAAGCTTGACCACCTCAAAGATTAGACCAGAACTTGGTCTATAACATAAATGTGACTTCGGCCACAAACTAGACTTGAACTCGACCTTCAAAACACTAGAAACTAGCTTTCAAATGTTGATTTTGGGTAGCATTGGACGTCCTCTAGTTCTGAAATTTTGTGGAGGGGTTAGAACAAATGAGATTTCAAGAACCCAGAAATCGTTTGGAGAAATTCCACCCGGATGAGAAGTTATTAAAATAATTAATATTTTTAATGAGTTCCTAAGTCTAAACTTAGGAAAATAAAAATATTAATGGTATTAGTAAAAATATAGGTGAGAAGGTTCTAAGTGACGAGGATCAAATCTGTTTTAATCTTAGCCGTTGATTAGAGATTAGATCATGGCCGTTGATTCATCAACAGGAAAAATATAAGAGAGGTTTGAGGGTCAGTTGGAGATACACCAAGTTGATCAGTTAGTTCGATTTTCTGGGGTGAGGTTTGTTGAGGAAATCGAGGAAGTGATCTGTCGCAGTGAGGGGCAGTTCGGCAGGAGGCTGTGAATACATAGCAGAGAGGCAGTGAAAGTGCTAAAGAGTCAGCGCAAAGCCAAGGAGGAGTGAAACAAAGGCAGCTAGGACTGATGCAGAGGCTAAGGAGGCCGTTGAAGAGGACAGGGAAGGTCGTAAAGCTGACGCAGAGGCTGCCGCAGGCAGCACAGAGGGTTGGAAGGATAATGCTGGGTTGAAGAGGCTACGCTGAGATGATTCTGTGGGGCAGAATGGGAGTTGATCAGCTGACGCAGAGCCGTAGGAGGGTGACGCAGTTCCAAAAAATAGCTTGGAGCAACTTCCGCTATCTAGCTAAGGAACAATTGAAGTTACTGTGAGGCCAATCATCTGGTTGCTGATTAGTAGGAATATCCGTCTCCGGAGAAAGGTACTACTGCCGAGGATAATTTTTGAAGGGTGAGCCATTTCTGGCACCCTAGTTGTATTTAGAAATCTGCATAATAATAAAACCCTCATACCTGCTGCATCGGTTTTCCCACATTGGATTTTTGCAGAGACGATTGTCCAAAAATAACAGTGTCCCTTGTGTTGTCTCAGTTTATTTCAGTTGCTGATCTGTATATTTGTGAATACTGCAGTTGTGTTTATTTCAATGTTTATTAAATAACTTGTTAATGTAAAGAACATGTAGGAGATAATAAACTAGATATTGCAGTAGGGGTTTCTAATGTGTTAGATTAAGAAATTTTCACATGGTATTAGAACGATTGTAGATCACAAGCGAATTGAAGACACTAGTAGAAGAAATCTGAAAATTTGCAGTAGAAGCAACTCTCCCGAGAGACAACGTTGGTCCAGAGCTGAAGCGGCAAGATAAGAAGTGACGAAGTGCTTAGAGGGTGATGCAGAGGCTCACGCAAAGCCTCCGTCAGCATTTCGAGCCAAGGAAAGGGCTAGTGCAGAGGCAAAGAGAGGCATAACAGGCTCATGCAAAGCCACGTCATCCTTTTCATCTAGGAAGGAGTGATGCAGTTGGCCAGCAGGAGCAGTTTCAACTTACGTCGGGATTGCGCAGAGCTGAAGGGCCTAGATTCTTGAGTTGCCGGGGCTAAGGGAGCTGTGCAGATTGTGGTTTGAGGAGTTGGTGGGACGTTGTTTCTGTCAGTGCACAAAAGTGTTTAAGGAGATAGAACCAAGGTAGAGGGAAGAACTACCTCAACAGATCTCTATCCAAGAGATCCAGATCCAAGTTGCAGCAGCAAAGGGGGATTGGAGAGGAGTGATTCGACAGTTGGCAAGAGGATTTCCAAGAGGGAAGTTTGTTGATTTGGAGCAACATCGGATGTGCTCTAGCCACAAAATTTAGTGGAGAGGTTGGGGCACATGAGATCTCCAATAACCAGAAAGGGTTTGGATAAATTCTAAACAGATCAGGAGATATTAAAATAATGAATATTTTTAATGGAGTCCCTAAGTTTAAACTTAGGGAGGCATAACAGGCTCATGCAAAGCCACGTCATCCTTTTCATCTAGGAAGGAGTGATGCAGTTGGCCAGCAGGAGCAGTTTCAACTTACATCGGGATTGCGCAGAGCCTGAAGGGCTTAGATTCTTGAGTTGCCGGGGCTAAGGGAGCTGTGCAGATTGTGGTTTGAGGAGTTGGTGGGACGTTGTTTCTGTCAGTGCACAAAAGTGTTTAAGGAGATAGAACCAAGGTAGAGGGAAGAACTACCTCAACAGATCTCTATCCAAGAGATCCAGATCCGAGTTGCAGCAGCAAAGGGGGATTGGAGAGGAGTGATTCGACAGTTGGCAAGAGGATTTCCAGGAGGGAAGTTTGTTGATTTGGAGCAGCATCGGATGTGCTCTAGCCACAAAATTTAGTGGAGAGGTTGGGGCACATGAGATCTCCAATAACCAGAAAGGGTTTGGATAAATTCTAAATAGATCAGGAGATATTAAAATAATGAATATTTTTAATGGAGTCCCAAAGTTTAAACTTAGGGAAAATAAAATATTAATGTGTATTAATATGAATCTGTGTCAGAGTGGTCCAAAGGACATGGATCAACGGGACTTAATCTCGGCCGTTGAGATGTCAACGGGAAAAGTATAAGAGGAGGCTTGAGGGTCACCTGGAGAGTACACTAGATGATCAATTATTCTATTCTCTAGAGCAGGGTTTGCTAAGAGAGGTAGAATCAGTGATAGGGACAGTAGCTGAGGGGCATTGAGTACAAAGAAACAGAGAAGGAAGAGAGTGTGCCGGGAGAGCAGCGCAACAACCAAGGAGAGTGATGCAGAGCTAGCAAGGGCTCACGTAGGGCCATGCAGAGGCAACCAAGTGCTGCACAGAGCACCAGAGGGGCCAGCACAGCTGACATAGAGGCTCCCAGAGTTGATGCAGGCCTAGAAAGGCTGAGGGAGGGCGAGCGTGAGACAGAGAGGGGCTGACGCTGGGGTTGTAGAGCAGTTTTGTGTTGAGGAACTACCGAAAGGATTTTCCAGGGTTTCATCTAGGAGATTTCTCTCAAACTGTGAGGTATAGCTGCTAAGGAAATTCTCAGTTGGGTAGGTCAGTTTTGATACGCAAATTGTACTCTGATATTGCTTAATAAGAAAACCCTCAGATAGCTACACCGATTTTCTCACATTGGGTTTTTCCGCAGACATTGGTCCAAAAATAACGGTGTCATTTGGTGTGATTGTTTCTGTTTCCTTCAGTTGTTTATTTGTAATATGTTGAGCATGCACTAGTGTTTATTTTCAGTATTTACATTGTAAATAACTTGTTAAGTAACAGATCAAGTAGGTAGTAATAAATCAGTAAAGTGCATGGAGGGTTTCTAACTGGTAGACTTAGAAACTTCAACATGGTATCAGAGGGTGGTTGCAGATCATAGGAGAATTGAGGACATCAACTGAGCAGAACAATAGCAGCAGTAAACAACTGTCCCGAGTGACAGACGCTGTCTCTAGCTGAGTAGCAACAAGGGAAGGGTGACGCAGTGCCTACGTCATCAAGGGCGAGCTAGGTAGAGGTAGCGCAAAGGCTAAGGGAGCCTCACATAGAGCCACGCAGAAGCTAGGAGGGTTGACGCAGTTGGCTGAGGAGGTCAGGTTACTAGTACCGGGATTGCACAGAGCATAGGAGCTCTCAGCTTCAGGTTGCTAGGGTTTAGAAGGTTGTGGGAACGTTGTAGAGTGGCGCTGGTGAGGTATTGTAGTCAGAACAATACCTGACAAGGCAAGGCCAAGAGGAGGGAGTTGCTACTGAGGATTTCTAGCCGAGAAATCCGGATCAGTGGTGCGGTTGCACAGATGATCAGAGTAGGGGGCATCTCGACATCGGCAGAAGGATTTCCAGGAGGGAAATCGAGACTCAGAGGGAGTCTCATCGAGAACTTCCAGGAGGGAAGTAGAAGAGCATCATGGAATTACACGGAGTAAGAGACCAGGACAGGCTGGGAAATCGAGACTCAGAGGGAGTCTCATCGAGAACTTCCAGGAGGGAAGTAGAAGAGCATCATGGAATTACATGGAGTAAGAGACCAGGACAGGCTGGACAGAGCGTCAAACTTCGCAGTCTAGAAGGCCAGAATCTTATCCGTACTGGAAGGCCAGAATCTTGGCCTTGAAGACGATAGCTATCCCAGTTGACCCAGCTGAGAACGACAAGTACGAGGAGGCAATGGCGAGGGCCAAGAGCATCATCCTTGACGGGGTCAAGGACCATGTAGTATCACACATTGTCGAGAAAGAAACGACATATGAGATGTGGGAGGCCCTAAAGGAATTGTACCAGCATACTTTTGTGTAGAGAAGAATGTTACTAGAGAATCAACTGAGGTCATATCAGATGAAGAAGGGAGAATCGATTGACACCTTCCTTAGGGAACTGAATGAGATCCGAGATCAGTTGACTGCTATAGAAGCCACGTCGTATCAGGAATTAACGGTGAGGACAACCCTGAATGCAGTCTCAGAAGACTGGGAGGTATTTGTCTAGAGTATACTAGGCAGAGAGACACTTCCACCTTGGGATGAGATGTGGGAAGATCTTCTCCAAGAAGAGACTAGACGACAGTCAAAGGTGGGAAGTAGCAGCAACGGGATTAGAGTCAAGCAAGAGGAGGAGGATGTTGCCCTAGCATCTGAGGGAAAGTAAGAAAAGCGGAAGAAGAAGGATCTCTCCAAGATCAAGTGCTTCCATTGTGGGGAGATAGGTTATTATGCGACCCAGTGTCCAAGGAAGAAGAGTAAGGGAGAGTCTTCTGAGACTAAGGTAGCACCAGCAAGGGCAGAGAAGGAAGTGGACACAAACAATGATTGTGCAACACGCACCACTTGAGTGGAAGTGGGGAGACATTGAGCTGTAGTCAAGCGGACTATAGGCGATGAGGGGCAGGATCCTCGAGGTACCCAACCTCTTGGATTAGACCTTGCTATGGGAGCCCCGAAGAGGAGTAGTAGGACTGGCTGATGTGGGTAGAGATGGATGCGGATGGAGCGACAGAGAGAGCTACAGTGTAGGAGTCCCGAGACAACGCGAGGCTAGTAGGCTGCAGTGGTGCGAGAGGTATGGGAGTGTTGCAGCGGCGCAGAGGTCAGAGAGGGAGCACTTGTCAGCAGCAGAGGGAGCTTCAACATCAAGAGGGTCTCTAGCCCAATAGAGAGGTCACAATTGGGAGATCAGTTACTTACTTCTCAGTAACTGAGTTGCAGTGCAGCGGTAGGCAGAACGATGCAACATGAAGAGAGGAGGTGCAGTGCAGATGCAGTGCTAGGAGGAAGAACCAGCAGCAGCACGGATGCAGAGGGAGTTGTCGTACAGATGCAGCCGTGGTAGCGGTAGAACCATGGGCAACAATACAGGAGGCAGCAGTGCAAAGGATGTTGGGCAGGAAGGCCTAGCATCAGCACAGGTACCGACACTGGATGATCAGAGTAGTACTCAGTGAGGAGTATTGCTAGAGTACAGTCCTTGCTAAGAGGGAGTGTTGATTTGTGGTAGTATCAGATGTGCTCTAGCCACGAAATTTGATGGAGAGGTTGGGGCACATGAGATCTCCAATACCCAGAAAGGGTTTGGACAGATTATAAACAGATTAGGAGATATTAAAATAATTAATATTTTTAATGGAGTCCCTAAGTCTAAGGTTAGGGAAAATAAAATATTAATGTGTATTAAATGAATCTATGTTAGAGTGGTCCAAAATACATGGATCAAGCCAGATCTAATCTTAGCCGTTGATTATGGACTTAATCTTAGCCATTGAGATGTCAATAGGAAAAGTATAAGAGGAGGCTTGAGGGTCACTTGGAGAGTACACCAGATGATCAGTGATTCTATTCTCTAGAGCGGGGTTTGCTAAGAGAGGTAGAATCAATGATTGGGAGAGCAACTGAGGGGCATTGAGTACATACTACATAGAAACAGAGAAGGAAGAGAGTGTGTTGGGAGAGCAGCGCAGCAGCCAAGGAGAGTGACGCAGAACCAGCAAGGGCTCATGCAGGGCCACGCAGAGGCAGCCAAGTGCTGCGCAGAGCACCAGAGGGGCCAGCGTAGCTGACGCAGAGGCTCCTAGAGTTGACGCAGGGCCTCCTGGGGCTGATGTAGGCCTAGAAAGGCTGACGCAGGGCCAACGTGAGACAGAGGGGTTGACGCAGTCTAGATTGGGCAGACATTGGGGTTGCAGAGCAGTTTTGTGCTGAGGAGCTGCCAGAAGGATTTTCTAGGGTTTCAGCTAGGAGATTTCTCTCAAACTATGAGGTATAGCTGCTAAGGAAATTCCATGTTGGGTAGGCCAGTTTTGGCACCCAGATTGTACTCTGATATTGCTTAATAAGAAAACCCTCAGATAGCTGCATCGGTTTTCTTGCATTGGGTTTTTCCGGGGACATTTGTCCAAAAATAATAGTGTCATTTGGTATGATTGTTTCCATTTCCTTTAGTTGTTGATATGTAATATGTTGAGCATGCACTAGTGTTTATTTTCAGTATTTACATTGTAAATAACTTGTTAACAGAACAAGTAGGTAGGAATAAATCAGTAAAGTGCATGGAGGGTTTCTATCTGGTAGACTTAGAAACTTCATCAAAGTTGAGACTCAGAGGGAGTCTAAAAGAGGAGCAAAGATGGCAGTGAACGGATTGAGGGATCATGACAGATTGGACGGGGCTTCCAATTTTGTCATCTGGAAGGCTAGGATCCTAGCAATCCTAGATAAACATCGCATCAAGGACTATGCCTTGAAAACCGTAGTTGTCCTAGTTGACCCGAATGCTAATGAGAAGTATGAGGAGGCCGAGGCGAAGGCGAAATGCATGATCCTAGACGGGCTCAAAGATCATGTCATACCACATATTGCTTAAAAGAACACAACAAGGGAGATGTGGGAGGTGCTGACCACCTTATACTAGGGGCTCTTCTGTGCAATAGAAGATGTTATTGGAAAATCAACTGAGGTCATATTAGATGCAGAAAGGAGAGGAGATAGATTACTTCCTCCTTGGGTTGCAAGGAATTCGCGACCAACTTACTTCTGTAGGGTCTACACCGGATCCAGAGTTTATGGTCGGGATTGCTCTGAATGCAGTCTCCGAGGAATGGGAGACGTTTGTCCAAAGCATTTTGGGCAGAGCAACTCTCCCCAGTTGGGAAGAGATGTGGGCAGCTCTTCGACAGGAAGAGATTAGAAGGTTGACCAAGGTGGGGAGTAGTGGTAAGGGAGTTCGAGTCAAGAAAGAGGAGGAGGATGCGTCTCTAGCATCTGCAGGACAACAAGGGAAGAAGAAGAAGAAGGACATCTCCAAGGTCAAGTGCTTCAATTGTGGCTGGGACACTATGCATCTCAGTGCCCTAGGAAGAAAGGAAAGGGAGAAGCTTCTGACTCTAAGGCAAGGGAGAAGCTTCCAACTATAAGGCAACTCCAACAAAGGTGGAGAAGGATGTTGAGACTGATGATGATTGTGCCATGAGTGCTCATGCACCTCTAAAGAAGAGGTGGGGTGACATCGAGTTGTAGTTAGGAGAAATACAAGCAAGGGCAGGATCCTTGAGGTGCCCAAACTCTTGGATCACATATAGCTACGGGAGCCCTTAACAACGGTAGCAAAGTGACCGATGTTGGTTAGAGCGAGGTGTGATGGAGCAACAGTGGCAGAGCTAGAGTGCCAAAATCTGAGGCAGTGTAGTGGATGTTGTAGCAGTGCGAGAGGCACAGAGCAGTTTGCAACAACGCAGTAGCAACAGAGGTTCAACACAGATTAGCAGCAGAGGTAGCTTCAACATCACGAGGCATCCAGACTGACCAACATGTCAATTTTTGGGTGAAGTTGTAGTTCCTTACTTCTCAGCAACTGAGTTGCAGAGCAGCAGTTAGCTGTGGCAGTGCTATGGGCAGCATGATGCAACATATTGAGAGGGAGCTGCAGTGCAGATGTAGTAGTGACTGTGGCAGAGTCATGGGTAGCAGTACAGGAAGCAACAATGCAGTGGATGAAGGGCAGCAGGCAAAGCATCCACAACACAGAGGAGCGATGTAGTGGATCAGTGTAGTACTTTTGTTGAGAAGTGTTACTAGAGCACATTCCTCGCTAAGAGGGAGTGTTGATTTTGGGTAGCATCGGTTGTGCTCTAGCTCTAAAATTTTGTGGAGGGGATAAAACACATGAGGTCTTCAGAACCCATAAATTGTTTGGAGAAATTCCACCCGGATGAGAAGTTATTAAAATAATTAATATTTTTAATGAGTTCCTAAGTCTAAACTTAGGAAAATAAAAATATTAATGTGTATTAATAAAAATATGGGTGAGAAGGTTCTAAGTGACGAGGATGAAGCCTATTTTAATCTTAGCTATTGATTATAGATTAGATCATGACTGTTGATTCATCAACAGGAAAAGTATGAGAGGAGGCTTGAGGTTCTGTTGGAGATACACCAAGTTGATCAGTTAGTTCGATTTTCTGGGGTGAGGTTTGCTGAGGAAATCAAGCAAGTGATCTGTTGTAGCGAGGGGTAGTTCGACAAAAGGTCGAGAATACATAGCATAGAGGCAGTGAAAGTGCCAGAGAGTCAGTGCAGAGCCAAGGAGGACTGAAGCAGAGGCAACCAGGACTGATGCAGAGGCTAAGGAGGCCAGCGTAGAGGACGCAGAAGGCCGTAAAGCTGACGCAGGCAGCGCAGAGGGTTCAAGGCTGACATTGGGTTGAAGAGGCTGCGCTGAGGTGATTCTGTGGGGCAGACTGGGAGATGATCAGCTGACACAGAGCCGTAGGAGTGTGACGCAGTTCCAGAAGATAGCTTGGAGTAGCTTTCGCTGTCTAGCGAAGGAACAATCGAAGTTACTGTGGGGCCAATCATCCGGTTGCTCATTAGCCAAAATATTTGTCTCTGGAGAAAGGTACTATTGCCGAGGATAATCTCTGAAGGGTGAGTCGTTTCTAGCACCCTAGTTGTATTCGAGAATCTGCACAATAATAAAACCCTCATATTTGCTACACTAGTTTTCCCGCATTGGGTTTTTCTGGGGACGATTGTCCAAAAATAATGGTGTCCCTTGTGTTGTCTTAGTTTATTCCAGTTGTTGATCTGTATGTTTGTGAGGGTTGCAATTGTGTTTATTTCGATGTTTATTAAATAACTTGTTTTTTTTTGTGAATAAGATAAAATATATTACTGAAGGAACTGACAAATTACATTGTCTGGATTGTGTGGGAGAGAGCCCGACACAAGACCCAATAGAAATCGCTGAAATGGCCATGGTATTATTTTTTTACAATGCAGCCTTGGAAAAAATGGGTTCTGAGTCCAAAGGTGGAAACAATGTAGAACCCTCTTTACAACATTCTCAAAACTGAGAGTACAGAAACAATTAGAGTAGAAAAAAGCCATAGCGAAGCAGACAAGGCGTGAGTCGTTTTTCTTTGCGACAGACAGTCCTCCGCGGAGGAAGAGAGACAAAAAGGAGGTTGTCGAAGTCAATCCTGGTTGGTGGTTACCAGATCTTTGTCCAGACGAATGGGAGTCTCTTGAGAGCTTCCATCCTACTGCGCGGTGGTGTTCGGGGGACAGGTAGAGACCCCAGCAGCCTCTTTCTTGATGCTTGGGAAGCCTTCAACAACAAAATGGACCTTCGCCATCGACGACTTCTTGATAATAGTGTATTGTGGTGCGTCTTGAGTTATAAATCGACAGTGGTGGATGGCTTCAACATAAACTACAAACTTCTCAGCTAGATTGTCAATCTTTGTTTTGAGTGCCTTGGTGAGCTCCTCCTACTCCTAGATCGCTAGCCCCGTGATGGTTTTCATTTGCCACTATGTTTCGATAGTTCACGCGTAGAGGTTTTCGCGCGCTCGGGTGAGGGCAGGATCGGGAATCCAGGCAAAGTCGGTGTCGACTTCCTCAGTCGTGACCTCTCTTCAAAGTTCATTAGCTTGGGCTTCTAAATTGACAATGCGCTGTTGAATTTTAGGATTAACCGCCATCATGTAGCTTAGAGCTGAGTGCCTTGCAGAGGTCTCCGCTCGAGTGCTAGAGGGCGAACCTAGAGACTGCCAATGGGAGTCTGCACAACTGTGCGCACCTCCCTGACTGGATCCAGTGATGGAGCTATTCTTCGGGGCCATGAAAGGAGCAGAAGGGCCTGGGAGCAAGAGGAACAAAGGAGTGAAGGACCAACAAAGAGGGATGAGGGCAGAGAGGAGAATGAGGGGGAAAAGGGAGATGGGGAAATATATAGAGGCCATGGGATGGAGGGAGGCTTGGAGAGGGGAATAGGGACGGGAAGGGGAAGCATGCGAAGATCTGATGCGAGGCGGTGGAAGAAGAGCTGAGCAGAGAGAATGTGACTGGTAAGCGACGGTCGCACAAGGGAGAGGGGAGGTGGCAACGAGGGCTCTTGTATCTTGCAGGCCAAGGATGGGTCTGGGCGCGTGCGCCACAATTCTGTCCTTCATACGGTACTTAGAATCGACCTTGAAATGAAGGGTACGCGAACAGTTATTGTCCGGTAGAGTGGTTATCTTCGACATTGATTGATGCGCTGTGCTGACGGAGGTCACTGTCCTCCAAATCCTGCCAAGCTCGGGAATTCAGGCGTAGGGTCCCTGTAGTACCCTCATTCGCCAGTCTGTCCGCGAGTTTATTGCCATTCCTTCTGATGGATTGAAAGTGGAGGCTTGCTATGTTGTCCATTCTTTGTTTGATCCGCTATATTATTTTGTTGAGGTGCTAGTTTTCCGAAATTTTATCCACCTCGATGCCTTGGTGAAGTTTTTGCCAATATGAGTGGCTAGCGTGGAATCTCCTTCCACAATCAGAGGGCTGAGCTTTAGGTTGTGCGCTATGGTGATGCCATTTTCCAAGGCTTGAAGTTTTGCGGTATTGTTTGTGGTTGAACCTATATTGACCTCATATATCCAGATTATTTCTCCTTTTCTGTTTCTGAACACTCCTCCAAAACCAGCTTGGCCCAAATTACCTTTAACAGCGCCATCGTAGTTGAGCTTGAAAGTCCCCTGCTCTGGTGCCCTCCTGATGTTTTTTTGTTTTTCATGCCTGGAGAGGGGGGTGACTTTGTGTACCTTGATTTGAAGGAGATCCAACATTGAGAGAATTCTCACTTCGGAGATAGGAGGGGCTTTGGCAGTCTGAGTAGGTAGAGAAGTCACTGTTTCCTGGATTGCACTTTTGACCTTCGAAATTATGATTTCCTCTTGAGTGGAGATGCCATGAAAGATTCTTGCGTTGCGCTCCTTCCAAAGTGCCCAACAGACCAGACCAGGAATTAAATTCCATGCGCGGTTAACCAAAGGATGTGAGGAGAAGGGAGATCTCCAGTTCGCGACGGTGCTTTGAATGGAGGAGGGATCTCGATCTGAGTTGTTGAAAACTAGTAATATCCAGTCCCAGAATTTGAACGCATATGGGCATGCATTCAGTAGGTGATTAGGGGTTTCTTCATCTTGCTGGCAGAGAAGGCATCTTAAGGGACCGATGAAGCCTTTTCATCTTAGGTTGTCCCACGTTATAATCTTTCTGTGCATGACTAACCATAGAAAGATAGATATTTTCGGTCAGTGCTTCTTGTCCTAGATTGACTTCCACTTCGGGTTTGGTTGAAGTTGATCTAGCTTGGCGATGTATCTGTAGGCTTCTTTTAAATTGAAATGTTCAGTTGAATTTTTACCCCATCTGATTTGATCCTCGACAAAGTCAAGGAGGATTTGTCTTTTTTGAAGTTGATGAGAGGTCTGACCAGGCTTGAGGATTCATATGGGGAGTCCAATCCTCTTGATCCAACCAGATTCTCCATCTGTCCTCTTCGTCACTCGGTTTCCAATACTGGTTGACTTTGGTCTTCCCTCTGTTTTGCATATCAGTCTTGATTTGGTGATATTGTTCTTGATCAAGTTCCGACCTTTGTTGCCAGGCGTCCTGCTAGAAAAGAGCGTTGTTTCCGTTGGCTATTTCCTAGAAACTATGATTTTGAATGATATCCCTGTTCTCCCACGCTTGGTTCCAGATGACTGAACCTTTGATATTTCCATTTAGCCTGATAATTTTCTCTTGCAAGAGGGAGGGGGTATACGTTGCTTTCCATAGTATTTCCCAAGGGGAGTTGGGGTTTGCAATCCATCTCCATAAGGTTTTGGCTCCCACAGCCTTTCCCAGGAGGTCTATGTCTCTAAGACCAAGGCCACCATCTTTTTTGGGCTTGCAAATTTTTTCCCATGCCACCAGAGCCCATTTCTGTTTTACCTTTGCACCTCTCCATAAGAATTTCTTCTGCAAGTTTCTGATTTTGTTTGAAATCACTTTTGGGGCTGCCAAAGTCGAGTATAAGTAGAGCGGGATGGCTTGTAAAACAAAATTGACTAGGATAAGATGGCTTGCCAAATTGAGAGATTTGAAGGTTTAATTGGCAATTCTTTTCTCCAACTTATTGATCAGGTCCTCCTAAGTAGCCCGGGAGAGTGGCCTGTCTGTAAGGGGTACTCCAAGGTAAATGGAGGGGAGGGTGCTAATGGGAATGACCATGTTTTTGGGACTTAATCTCGGCCATTGAAGACTCAACAGGAAAAGTATAAGAGGCAGCTTGTTGGGAATACACCAAGTGATCAAAGAATCCGATTTTCTGGGGAGAGGTTTGCTGTGGAAATCAAGTTAGTGATCAGAGTTACAATCTGGGGAGAGGTTTGCTGTGGAAATCAAGTTAGTGATCAGAGTTGCAGTGAGGGGCAGTTTAGCAAGGGATTTTCATCTGAGGTTGAAGAATACATAGAATAGAGGCAAATTAGTGCCGGGAGAGACAACACAGGCCCTAGAAGGGCTGACGCAGAGGCAGAAGAGTTGACGCAGAGGACGCAGAAGGCTGACGCAGTTGATGCAGAAGCCGTAGAGGCTGATTCTGGGCCTCAGAGGCAGCACTGGGGAGATTATGTGGGGCAAACTAGGAGCAGATCATCAGATTCTGAGCCGAGAGAGGGTGACACAGCTCCTAGAGGAGTGACGCAGTTCCAAAGGAGTGCTTGGAGAAGCTTTCACTCTCCAACATAGGGAACAACCAGAGTTGATGTGGGGTTTGATCATCCGCTTGCTGATTTGCTGAAATATCTATCTCCGGATAGAGGTACTACTGCCAAGGATATTCTCTGTTGGGTGAGCCATTTCTGGCACCCTAGTTGTATTCACGAAATATGCTTACTAAGATAAATCCTCTATATGCTGCACTGGTTTTCTTGAATTGGGTTTTTTCTGGGGACAATTGTCCAAAAATAACGGTGTCCCTTGTGTTATTGTCTCGGTTTATTTCATTGCATGATCTGTATATTTGTGAAGGCTGCAATAGTGTTTACTTCAATGTTTATGCAATTAAATAACTTGTTAATGTAAAGAACAAGTAGGAGATTGTAAACCAATAATTGCAGTAGGTGTTTATGATGTGTTAGATTCAGGAATTTTCACATGGTATCAGAGCGATTGTAGATCATAGATGACTAAAGACACTAGCTGAGAAACTTGAGGATTTGTAGTAGAGAAGCAATTGTCCCGAGAGGCAGTGCTGTTCTAGAGTTGGAGAGGCAGAAAGAGGAACACATAGTAGCTGGGAGGAGCCCATGTAGTAGCTGTGTCAGCGATCAGGGCCAGCGCAGAGGCAGAGGAGGGCAAATCAGGATCACCCAGAGCCACGTCATCCTTCTGAGCCAGGAAAGATTGATGCAGTTGGCTAGGAGGAGCATATTCAACCCACGCAAAGACTGCGCAAAGCCTGAAGGGCTTAGATTCTTCAAGTTGTCAGGGCTAAGGGAGCTGTGCATATTTTGATTTGAGGAGTTGGAGTGACGCTATTTTTGTCTGTGCAGAACAGTGTCTAAGGAGACTCAACCAAGGTAGAGGGAAGCGCTACCTCGACAGATTTCTAGCCAAGAAATCTAGATCTGGGTTGCACCAACAAAGGAGGATTGGAGAGGAGTGATTTGACGGTTGGCCGGAGGATTTCGGAGAGGGAAATCAGGACTCAGAGGGAGCCTAGAGAAGAGGAGTAGAGATGGCAGTTAACGGATTGAGGGATCATGATAGATTGGACGGGGCTTCCAATTTTGTCATCTAGAAGGCCAGGATCTTAGCAGTCCTGGATAAACATCGCATCAAGGACTATGCCTTGAAAGTAGTAGCTGTCCCAGTTGATGCTAATGTAGCTGAGAAGTATGAGGAGGCCTAGGCGAAGGCGAAATGCATGATCCTAGAAGGGGTCAAGGATCATGTCATACCACATATTGCTGAGAAGAAAACAACAAAGGAGATGTGGGACACCCTGACCACCTTATACCAGGGATCTTTTGTGCAACGGAAGATGTTATTGGAGAATCAGCTGAGGTCAGATCAGATGTAGAAAGGAGAGGAGATAGATTCCTTCCTTCTCAGATTGCAAGGGATTCGCGACGAGCTTACTTCCGTGGGGTTCTACTCTAGATCTCGAGTTCTTAGTCAGGATTGCCCTGAATGCAGTGTTCGAGGAGTGGGAGATGTTTGTCGAAAGTATTTTGGGTAGAGAAACTCTCCCTAGTTGGGAGGAGATGTAGGTAGCTCTTTGGTAGGAAGAGCTCAGGAGATTGACCAAGGCAGGGAGTAGTGGTAAGGGAGTTCGAATCAAAAAGGAGGAGGAGGAGGATGCAACTCTCGCATCAGCGGGACAACAGGGGCTACAAAAGAGGAAGAAGAAAGACATCTCCAAGGTCAAGTGCTTCAACTGTGTGGAGCTGGGGCATTATGCCTCTCAGTGCCCTAAGAAGAAAGGCAAGGGAGAAGCTTCCGACTCAAAGGTTGCTCCAGCAAAGGCGGAGAAGGATGTCGAGACTGATGACGATTGTGCCATGAGTGCTCATGCACCTCTAGAGAAGAGGTGGGGTGATTTGGAGTTGTAGTCAAGAGGACTACATGCAAGGGTGGGATCCTTGAGGTGCCGAAACTCTTGGATCACATACGGCTATGGGAGCCCTTAAAGACAATAGCATGATGATAGGTGTTGGGTGGAGCAAGGTGTGATGGAGTGGCAAGGCAGTGTTAGAGTGCAGAGGTCTGTAGCAGCGTAGTGGAGGTTGCAGTAGTGCGAGAGGCACAAAAGAGGTTGTAGCAACGCTGTGGCAGCAGTGGGAGCACAGGATAGCAGCAGAGGTATCTTGACCATCACGAGGCTCCCAGACTGATCAAGATGTTAGTGTTTGGGTGAAGTTAGTTACTTACTTCTCGGTAATTGAGTTGTAGTGCAGCAGTTCGTAGTGGCAGTGCTATGGGCAACATGTTGAGAGGGAGCTATAGTACAAATGTAGTAGTGGTAGTCGCAGTGTCATGGGAAGTAGTACAAGAAGCAACAATGCAATGTATGTGGGGTAGCAGGCCAGGCATCAGCACAAAGGACCGATGCAGAGGATCAATGTGATGCTTCTATGGTGAAGCATTGCTAGAGCATATTCCCTGCTAAGGGGGAGTGTTGATTTTGGGTAGCAGAGGATGAGCTCTAGCCTTGAAAATTGGTGGAGAGGCTAAGGCACATGAGATCTCCAAGAACCATAAATCGTTTGGAGAAATTCCACCCGGATGAGGAGTTATTAAATTAATTAATATTTTTAATGGGTTCCTAAGTCTAAACTTAGGAAAATAAAAATATTAATGTGTATTAATAAAATATGGCTGAGAAAGTTCTAAGTGACGAGGATCAAGCCAGTTGTAATCTTAGCCGTTGATTAGGGACTTAATCTCGGTCGTTGAAGACTCAACAGGAAAAGTATAAGAGGAGGCTTGAGGGTCAGTTGGAAATACACCAAGTGATCAAAGAATTCGATTTTCTGGGGCAAGGTTTGCTGAGGAAATTGAGTTAGTGATTAGAGTTGCAGTGAGGGGCAGTTCAGCAAGGGATTTTCATCTGAGGCTGAAGAATACATAGTAGAGAGACAATGCAGTGCCGGGAGAGACAACGCAGGCCCTAGAAGGGCTGACGCAGAGGCCGAAGAGCTGATGCAGAGGACGTAAAAGGCTGATGCAAGTGACGCAGAAGCCGTAGAGGCTGACACTAGGCCTCTGAGGCAGTGCTGGGGAGATTCTGTGGAGCAGACTGGGAGCAGATCAGCAGATTCTAAGCCAGGAGAGGGTGACGCAGCTCCTGGAGGAGTGACGTAGTTCCATAGCAGTGCTTGGAGCAGCTTTTGCTGTCCAGCATAAGGAACAACCATAGTCGTTGTGGGGTTTGATCATCTACTTGCTGATTTGCCATAATATTTGTCTTCAGATAGAGGTACTAATGCCAAGGATATTCTCTGTTGGGTGATCCATTTCTGGCACCCTAGCTGTGTTCATGAAATCTGCTTAATAAGACAAAACCTGTATATGCTGCATCGGTTTTCCCGAATTGGGTTTCGCCAGGAACAATTGTCCAAAAATAACGTTGTCCCTTGTGTTATTGTCTCAGCTTATTTCAGTGCATGATCTGTATATTTGTGAAGGTTGCAATATAGAGTTTACTTTGATGTTTATGCAATTAAATAACTTGTTAGTGTAAAGAACAAGTAGGAGATTGTAAACCAGTAATTGCAGTACGGGTTTCTGATGTGTTAGATTCAAGAATTTTCACAAAGATCCTTTGATTTCTTGAATGCAATACTTTCATCAAATATTACATCTCTACTGACTTCTATTCGGTGTCCTTCCTTTTTGTAGATCCTGTTAGCACTCCAGGAAACTCTCTTAGGTTGTAGCTCGGAGTAACATATAAATCTTCAATATTGTACTCTGAACTATTGGAATGGATTGGGGTTTGGATGAAGTCAGATGATTGTTTCAACTCTGTTTTCACTCGAGACATGCATGAACACCTTTAGCTTGAGAAGGCTTCCGACCACTAATGCTCAATGGTTTATAGATTCAATGAATAGATGGAGAATCCTGACTATACCAGCAGATACATACATAAACATATATGAATGGCTAGCTACAAAAAGTAAATGAAGCTTGTAAATCTAATTTATCAATGCAAAGATAAGATGATAGTTATCTGGCATTCGACACAGAAGAAAACATGAATAACCTATTCAAGTGCAAGCTTAGAATAGAGGAGAAGATGGCGATTGAACATGTAACAGCAAAAGAAGCTTGTATTACTGGAATGAAGATGAGATGCTTGGAGGAATAGAGTATCCACAGTCTCCAAAAGTTGAACCCTTGATACTTCGAACTTTCAACCATTTATAGGCTTTTTACAATGCTCTCAAACCCTCTGAGGCTCAAGATGTCTTAATCTATCTTCTCTGTCTTCTCAACTACTTGATGCCATAACTAGACAAACATGAGCTCATAGGTCTCTTCTTCTAACAAACATAGTAACCAAATTCTGGTAAATTTATCGTGCTGTCAGGTGGTTTGCTCGTGCCAATGATGCTCTATGATCACTTCTATTGGTTCGACTGCATCGTGCTGTGGCTTTTTTCCCCTTCCGGCCATGCGTTCCGTTATTTCGGTTCAACTGTCTAACTGTCAAAACACTGACAGAGCCAACAATTTCCTCCCCGGGTGATTGATGGGAAGTGGGGCGCGGGGGCATTTGGGCCGTTGGATTGGGAGGAATGGACGGAGGAGATCAATTGCCGGAGGTTGGAAGTCGTGGCAGGAGCGGAATAGGTCCAAGCCATCAGATCTTAGATGAGTAGATCAAACGGCTATTGGGCAGAGGAGGTGCTCGAAAGATAATGCCTTGGAGCGGTTTGCTTAGGCGGAAATGATTTATTTCGGGCGGTCATCAGGCGGTAAGCGGTAAAGGTCAGAGCCCGCCCGATTCCATCCATCACGTGCCACGTAGCAGTGGAGGAGAGAGAGGAAACCGCTTTTTTGGGCGGGTATCCCTCTCTCTTGTTGCTCACCCGAAATCGTTGTGAACCATTGGATATGATGGAGGAAGATTGACGGTTGAGGATTGTCGTGCAGTTGATTTGATCGGCTAAGTGACAACCGTCAGATTGAGTTCAGATCAACGGTCAATATCTGATCGTTAATCATTGTGATACGCCAATGGGGATGCGCGATAGCCGTTGGATTGACGAATGTAATGGACGACAGAGATCGATATGAGGAAGAATAGATGAGAGAGTGCACAGTGGAAAGGAGATGAACCGAGAGCAGACCCGCCGATTTTATGAGCGTGGGTATATAATTTTGAAGTCCAGCATATGGCCAAAGCGGCGCAAGAGGAGAAGTGGGCCATCAGAGCTAAAACAGGGGTCATTTTCGTTAAAATAGCCGCAACGCACCTCAGGGCTAACACTGGCTCCTTCTGGGGATGAAAGCCTCCCTGTGAGGTTTCAAGAACTGTAGAGTATTGCCTTTTTAGTAACAACCAAAACAAACTTATCTCCTAGTGTTCCATTAGGCACGGAGTTTATTTGCATAAAAAACAAAAACTGAAAAAACCTATTACAATATCAAGGCCTTAAAGCCTTATATGAAGTAAAGTTTCAAAAGCCGCCCATTGACTGGGCCATCAAAAACACCTTCTCCCTCCAAATTGTGTAGAATGAAAGTATTGTTCATCTAAACTTGAGCAATGACAAACGGTCCGGTCCACAAGGCATCAAATTTACCATGGTTTCCCTTCTTTTCCTTTAATCCATCCCATTTGAGAACCCAGTCACCAACCTGAAAACTGTCCATCTTTGCCTTTCTATCAAAGGTTTGTTTGATCTTCTTCTGATGAGTTCTTCACTTCTCAACTAGTTGTTCTCTGATCTGCTGTAATTCAACCAAGTTACTCATTCTCCTTGCCATGTTGTTCTCTTCATCCTGTTCTTCTTGCAAGAATTTGGTGATAGGGAGAATCAGCTGGATAGGAAAAACAACATCAGCGCCATAAACCAACTTAAATGGAGAATTTCCTATGGAATTTTTGTTGGTAACTCTGTCAGCCCACAGTGCAAACTTCAACTTGGAATCCCAGTTCTTTTTGTTGTCCTCCAACAATTATTTGATTATCCTTACAAGACTCTTGTTAGATGATTCTGCCAGGCCATTGCCTTGAGGATAATATGAGGTAGAATGCACCAATTGAATGCCAATGGATTCACACATGTCCACCAATTCTTCTGCCATGAAAGCTGTTGCATTATCAGTGACTAGTTTGGTTGGGCAACCAAATCTAGTGAAAATATTCTCATTCAAGAACTTTATGATAACCTGATGATTAGCATTTTTAGTGAGTATAGCCTCAATCCATTTGGTGAAATAATCAGTGGCTACCGAGATCCATTTGTGATGGCCACTAGAATGTGGATTGGTCCCACCTATGAAGTCCAAGCCCCACTGCTGGAAGGGACCATTGGCGCGTGCTGGCTTCAAGGGCAGAGATTTTAGTTGTTGTCTTCCTGCAAATCTCTGACATTTGTCACAAGACTTCACAAAAGAAAACACATCAGAAAACAGAGTAGGCCAATAATACCCAGCTCTCAAGATCTTGTGGGCTGTGGTTTTCCAATAATGATGCCCTCCACAGATGCTAGAATGGAACTGGTGCATGACTTCCACAGATTGTCCTTTGTCTAGACATCTCAAGAGGTTCCCTGATGGGTCTTTCCAATAAAGCAGGTTTTTATTAATGCAGAATTTGGCTGATTTGAGCTTAATGGCTCGGGCTTGACTTGAGCTAAGCGCCCTGGAGGGACTTAGAGCTTCTGCAAAAAATGAACTGCACTGGAATACCATTCACAGGTGGCTAGATTTTAAGCCAAAGACTGATTCTGCTCTTGCTCTTCTGCTGCTTCCTCTGTCCACTCACCACTTGAATTTGAACCCATGCAATTGATGTCTAAGAAACTGCAATTTTCCTCAGCCATAAGCTTAGCCAAGCCTTGGCCTTTGACAAGCTTGGTGGGCTTCACCTCTATGTTGAACTCTATGAATTTTGCAATCCATTTAGCTCTCTTTCCATCAATATCTGGCCGAGTTAGGACATCTTTTACTGAGGCTGAAGGTACATAAGCAACGACTTTGGAATGCAGAATATAAATTTTGAATGCCTTTAAAGATTTTATGAGAGCATAAGCTTGTTTTTCAATAAGGTCATACCTTAGTTCAGTGTCCCTCAGAGTTTTGCTGAAAAAGGCCACAGGGTGCTCTACACCTTCATCGTTTTTCTGCAATAGAACTGCTGCAAGTGTATCATAAGAGGCAAAAGAGAAGATATAAGACTCCCTGGTATAATCTGGTCTGATTAGAGTGGGAGCTTCTATGATAGCTTGTTTGATGGCTTCAAAAGAGCTTCTTGCACCATCTGTCCATTTTATTTCTAGTCTTTTCTTCAGCATGGAAGTGATGTGCTTCACTAGCTCTGCAAAGTTTGGAATAAACCTCCTGACAAAGTTAATCTTTCCCAGGAAAGATTGAATGTCCCTTTTTGACCTTGGGATGGACAATGTCTGAATTGCTTGAACTCTCGCTGGATCGATCTTCACACCTTCAGCAGAAACAATATGTCCCAGAAGTTTGCCTTCTTCTAGAGAACACTGTGACTTCTTTGGGTTCACAGAAATTCCAAACCGTCTGCATTTTAGAAACACCTTCTTCAAATGCTGCAAATGGTCCTTATGACTACTAGAAAAGATTGTATGTCATCAAGGTAAATAAGGACAAACTTGTCCTTCTCTCCCACAAAGGCTATGTCCATGGCCCTCTGAAAAGTAGCCCTAGCATTCATTAGTCCAGAAGGCATCTTGGAGTACATGAAAGTGCCCCAAGGAGTAGTGAAGGCGGTCTTTTCCTGATCTTCTGGATATACAACAATTTGATTGTAACCTGAAAATCCATCTAAGAAAT